>RJWJ010036837.1:0-15859 GCA_004363605.1 Indri indri | reverse complement strand
GGGGGAGGGAGAGAGAGAGAGAGAGAGGGAGGGAGGCGACACCTTCAAGTTCGGCATCACTTACAATCCTGCCTCTGCTATATACTACTTGTGTGACCTTGGTCAAACTGGTATACCCTGCTTAACTCTCATCTGAACGTGATGGCAAAATACAATTTACAGGACATAAAAATGAGATCACACACACAAAGCAGCCATCACATCACAGGGCAATCCTACTTTTTCCTCTACTGTATAATTCTGCACTGACTGACCTAACCGACCAGTGCACATTTACTGCACTTTCAGATTTAGATGAACTCAAAATAGAACTCTCGGATTCATCTAGGGTTATCTAAGAGCATGAAAACATCTTTCACACCTACAAACAAAAGAAACAAACATTTTTAGAAAGACATTTTCCCAATAACTCAAACCAAGCAGTGCCAAAGACTCTCCCGCCTACACTTTCCTGTGTCTCTAGTATATCCAAACAAAAAGACCCAAAGTTATTGGAATCTTACATTCGCCCTTTTCTAAGAAAAAAGCAGATGAAGAAAAGATAATAGACCCACGAATTCTACGACTGTGTTTGTTTTGTACTCTTTGTCAGCTATTTCATGATACAGGGCAGAGAAGGGGCACAAAGTGGTTTTTCTCCAATTTCCAGGGATGGGTTCATATTTGACAGTAAAAAATAAGAATTTTTCTTAAAGTTTTATAACCCCAGCACTTTGGGAGGCCAAGGTGGGAAAATTGCTTAAGCCCAGGAGTTCAAGACCAGCCTGGGCAACACGGCAAGACACTATCTCTACAAAAAACAGAAAAATTAGCTGGGCCGGTGGTGTGTGCCTGTAGTCCCAGCTACCCATGAGGCTGAAGCAGGAGGATCACTTGAGCCCATGAGTTTGAGGCTGCAGTGAGCTATGATGACGCCACGGCACTCTAGCCCAGGCAACAGAGTGAGACCCTGTCTTGTTTAAAAACAAAACAAAATAAAACAAAATGACCACAATAGAATGAAATTAGAAATCCATAAGAAAAGGAAATTTAGGAAATATATGACTATGTGGAAATTAAAGAACAAACTCCTAAATAACCAATGGCTCAAAGAAGAAATTTTAAGGGAAATGAGAATATAATCTGAGATAAATGAAAATGAAAGCACAACATAGCAAAATTTATGGGTTATTGAACTATGGGATGCTAAAGCAGTTTCTACCAGGAAATTTATAGCTGTAAATGGCCTACATAAAAGAGAAGATCTCATATCAATAACCTAAACTTCCATCTTAAGAAACTAGAAAAAGAAAAGCGAACTAAACCCAAAGCAAGCAAAAGAAAGGATATAATAAAGATTACAGCAGAAATAAATGAAATAGAGAATATAAAAACAATTGAGAAAAATCAACAAAAGCAAAAGCTGGTTCTTTGAAAAGAGTAAAAACTCTGGCAGACCTTTAGCTATAGTAACCAAGAAAAAAGAGAAGACTCAAATTACCAAAATTAGGAACAATAATGGGAAATGCCCACCAACCTTACTTAAGTAAAAAAGATTATAAGGGAATACTATAAACAACTGTGTGCCAACAAATTAGATAGCCCAGACCAAAGGGACAAATTCCTAGAAAGACATGAACTACCAAAACTGACTCAAGAAGACAATCTGGGCTGGATGAGGTGGCTCACACCTGTAATCCTAGCACTATCGGAGGATCACTTGAGCTCAGGAGTTTAAGACCAGCCTGAGCAAGAGTGAGACCCCCCCGTCTCTACTAAAAATAGAAAAAATTAGCCAGGCATGGTGGCTACAAGCATGGTGGCTCATGCCCGTAGTCCTAGCTACTCAGGAGGCTGAGGCAGGAGGATTGCTTGAACCCAGGGGTTTGAGGTTGCTGTGAGCTAGACTGATGCCATGGCACTCTAACCTCTGGACAACAGAGTGAGACTCTGTCTCAAAAAAAAGACAATCTGAATAAACCTATCACAAGTAGAGATTAAATTAATAACCAAAAACTTTCCACAATGAAAAGTTTCAGATCACATGGCTTCACTGGGAAGTTTACCAAATATGTAAAGATTAACACCAATCTTTTACAAACTTCCCCCAAAAAAACACCAAAAATAAAAACAACTCATTCTGTAAAAACAGTATTAACCTGATGCCAAAATCAGAAAAAGAAATCACAAAAAGAAGAAAACCATAGACCAATATGCCTTATCAACATAGATGCAAAAATCCCCAACAAAATATAAACAAACCAAATCTAGCAACATATGAAAAGGACTATATACCATGAGTAAGTAGGATTTATCTCAGGAATGCAAAGCTGATATAAAATATAAAAACTAATCACTGTTAGACAAAATACTAATAGACTAAAAAACAAAACCATATGATCATCTCAATAGGCACAGAAAATGCATTTGATAAAATATTACAGCCTTTCATAATAAAAACCTTCAACAAGTAGAAGGCAATAAGCAGAAGTAGAAAGGATTAAGTAGAAGGAAAGTTCTTCATCCCGAGAAAGTACATCTACGACCCCCCCCTCCCCAGCTATTATAACATCATAATCAATGGCAAAAGACTGAAAGCTTTTCCCCTAAGATCACAAATAAAACAGGGATGTCTACTCAACACTGTTGGAATTTCCAGTCAAGGCGATTAGGTAAGGAAAAGAAATAAAAGGCAATCCGATTGGAAAGAAAAAGTAAAACTGTATCTATTTGCAAATGACATGGTCCTATACAGAGAAAATCCTCGAGAATCACAAAAAATCTAGTAAAACTATAAATGAGTTCACTAAGAAACACTGCAGGATACAAGATCAATATACAAAAATCAATTCTAATTCTATAGACTAGTAATAAACAATCCAAAAAGAATTTAAGAAAACAATTCCATTTGCAACAGCATCAAAAAGAATAAAATACTTAGAATAAATTTAACTAAAGACATGCAAAACTTGTACACTAAGAACTATAAAACGCTGAAGAAATTTTAAAAGACCTAAGTAAGTGGAAAAATATCCTTTATTCATGGACTGGAATTACGATGACAATATTCCTGGAATTGAGCTACAGATTCATGCAATCCTTATCAAAACTCCAGCTGTTCTCTGAACAAATTGAAAAGTTGATCCAAAAATCAACATGGAAACATAGGTGACCTAGAATGACCAAAAAAAATATTGAAAAAGAAGAGCAAAGTTAGAAGACTCACACTTCCTGATTTTAAAACTCACTTTAAAGTTACAATATTCAAGACGGTGTAACACTGGTGTATAAGAGAGAAAGTGGACTGAAAAAAAGAAAAAAACTCAATGGAGCCTCAGGAACCTGTGGAATAACGACAGAAGACTAACGTCTGATCTTCTGAGCATAGGGGAACTATCCTGCCACAGTGCCCTGGTGAGCCTGCACATATCCACGCAGGCCACAGTTTGAACAGCAGCGAATGTGAGTCTTGGCTAAACACCTTGTGTTGTTCCTGGAACCCGAGAGGATGGGAGGGCTGTCTCCTTCTTGTCCTTCTGTCTCCTAAGGGAGGCTGTCCTGACACTGGTTCAGATGAAGTATTGTCCTAATGAGGTATGGAGCTTTCTGCCCCCCCCCCCCCAGAATATAAAAGCGCTCCAAGCAGTCAAGAAGTAGCTCCTTGGCAACAGGGTACCCCACGGTTCACACTCCAGTCATCCTGCCCTTGTGGTGTGTGGGCCAAGATCATGAGGAGCTGGGCCCTTTGGCTTCTTCTCTTCTCTGTCCACATAAGTAACAAACTGTCTAACCCTAAAAGTGACTTGTTATACCTTGTATCTTCACAGGTCAGGCGTCAGCTGTGCTGTCCCTTGCACTGTGTGCCCCTGACGTGGAATTCCAGAAGGAGCAGAGAAAGAATGTGGGCTTGAAAAAGTATTCAAACAAGTAACAGCTAAAGACTTCCCAAGTTTGGCAAAAGATATAGACCTACAGATTCAAGAAGTTGAAGGAAACCCAAAAAGGATAAACCCAAAGAAATCTATGCCAAGATATCATAATTAACTTCTGAAAAGACAAAGAAAAACATAAAAGCAGCCAGAGAGAAATGATGCATTATGTAGAAGGGCAACAATTTGAATGGCAGCGAACAGGTGCCCACAAAACACACACCAACCTCAGCTCTCATGAGCCACCTACTGCAGCTGCAGCAGTACGACCTACACCGCAAAGGTCCTGGGCATTTCACGCTGTGTTTTTCACATACCAAGAACGTCCTTGCCCCTTCTCATCACTTTAAAAAATTCTCCTGCTCCTTAAAGGCCCACCTCAAACCTCACCTCTCCTCTTTTACAAGTTCTCCAGGTTCTGCTCAAAACCTTTTCTAATTTGTCAACATATGTTAAATTCTAACTTACTGTTCAATTATCATAATTTGAATTTTTACTTAAAACCTCTACAAGGAAAATCATTTGTCAGGATGTCCTTAAGCAATCAAATTTCTTACAAGATACTTACGGCCATTCTGATTCAGGATGCTTTTGGTGAGCATCTATGACATCAATTGCAATATTGAGGTTTTCTTCCAGTTCTTTCATTCTTTCAAGATTAAGAGATGTAAACAAAATCATTGAAGAGTAGGCAACAATTTTTTTGTCCGGATGATTTAAGCAAGACCTTCCAAATAAAGAAATGAGATTGTGAGCCCAATTTAGCAACATGACAAAATATGATTATAATATATAAATAACAATAATCCCATGTGCAAATTCAGTACATAATGACATTTTTAAGGATTTGATGAAGAACCATAACACTTTGAAACAAGTTCATTATTTACTGCAAAAACAGCAAATATAAAATTAGTTATAATAAAAAGTATCTTATGTTAAAGTTGCTGTTGACTTATGTTCCAAAAGCAAAAAGCAAATAACACTTGATTAGAGAAAAAGATAAACATGATAAACATAAGATAACAAGATAAACATGATTGTATCTATAAAGCATGAAAATGTTCATCCTTCTAAGAAAGAAAAATCAACAGGCAAAAAAATGACACCTCAATGACTACAGGTACTGCTTTAGTCATTAGGGACAGGATGTCTTACAGGACAGACAAACAGAATTTGGAGCTAAGAGCCTCAGTATGACTCCTGGCTCATCTACCTATCACCTAGGTGACCTTAGGAAGGTCACTAATTTATTTATTGTTAATAATATCACAGGTATGCACTATGGCAGGTTCTTTTTTTATTTAAACTTCATAACACTCTTCTGAAAGAAGTATAATCCACCATCTATTAGAGATAAATAATCTATTAACTTCATTTGCCTAACAGCACAAAGCCATACTCGACAAAACTGGAATTCAAATGTGATTATATCTGTTTCATAAACACAAAGTGTAAAGTCACATAACCTCTTTCAATACATTTTCTGATATAAAAAATGAAATACAATAACAAAACCTTCTCTGACTATCTCACAGGGCTTTTGCAGGGGTCAAATGAGATAATATAAAGTCACCATGTTAAGACTGTTGAGACTTCTGTGACTGTCTACCCTTGGGCCTTTCCTCTGTTTTTCTATTACATTCTAGATTTACCCTAAATATTAAAATGTACTTGCCTGTTCCTTTATTTCCTCTACTAAAGCATGGAATCTTTGGGAATAATGACCATCAGTTACCACATATTCCAACCATCTGGCTCAAAACTTGGTAGATACTAAATGCCCAAAATGTTTTAAAGAAATAAATTCTCAAAAATAAGTACTGTCTATTTCTGTCATTTGAATCTCATAATTCTTTTCTTCCGCCTAAGCTCAATTATCATTATTCACAAGGATATATACCTTCGACTCCAATTATTTGTAGGAATTTAAGAGAGAGACTCAGTGAGCCAGAAGTGAATTAGAATTCATTTGCTCTTAACACCATACTTTACAGATGAGCCCAGAAAACCTATATAACCAGGGAAGGCAGCACAGAATTTAGGCAGTATGGTACTTAACAACGAGTATAGGCTTAGATCCGTACAGCAGCACTGAGTTTACATTCCAGCTAGGCCATTTACCAGTGATAAGCTTCAGGTTCCTCATCTGTCCAGATGGGGACAGTACCACTTACCCTGCAGGGCTTTTGTAAGAACAGGGATAATACACAGAAAATGCCCAACTTAGGGTAGCTCAGCTGCTACCTTTGCTGCTTATGCTGCTGGAACCGCTGGAGTCACCTCATTCACTGGCACCAAAGCCTAGATGAGAAGCCAGACCACCTGCTCCCAGACAGTGCCTTTCCTGCCTCCTTAGCTGCTCACCTTTTACCTCCATGCTCAGTTTCTTGTGAGCTAACAGAACTTGTTTAAAAAAAGTAGTAGAGGGCGGGCGCAGTGGCTCACGCCTGTAATCCTACCACTCCGGGAGGCCGAGGCGGGCGGATCTTTGAGCTCAGGAGTTCAAGACCAGCCTGAGCAAGAGCGAGACCCCGTCTCTACCAAAAATAGAAAGAAATTAATTGGACAGCTAAAAATATATAGAAAAAATTAGCCGGGCATGGTGGCGCATGCCTGTAATCCCAGCTACTCGGGAGGCTGAGGTAGGAGGATCGCTTGGGCCCAGGAGTTTGAAGTTGCTGTGAACTAGGCTGACGCCACGGCACTCTAGCCCAGACAACAGAGTGAGACTCTGTCTCAAAAAAAAAAAAGTAGTAGATCACCAGGAAAAGTACCAGCATCTAATCCAGATAAACAGACTGGTTATCCACCTCTTACACTCATAAACTGACTGGTTATCTGCTTCTTACATGATAAAGGGAATGGTTATTCACATCTTACATTGATAAATGAATTAGTTATCTACTTTTTACACTGATAAACCAGCTGGTTATCCACTTCTTACAATTCTCCACATCTACCAAAACATGTGGCATTGTGCTGACCATATAAGAAGTATTCAGTAAATAAATAAAGGATTAATTCACTGACCATACTTTGATGATTTATTTTATTCTTATAAATTTCTATGTCCTTAACAATGTTACCTACTTTAACCATGACTTTTATTTTCTTAAAAGTAAATTGACATAAAATCCAAGGTACAAATCTTAAGTGTACACATAGCTCAATGAATGTCAGATATGTACATACCCTTTGGTACCATGACCCAGATCAAGCTATAGAACACGTCCAGGACCCAGGACCCAGGAGTTTCCCTCGTGTCCTCTCCCAGGCAGTACCTACTCAACACCTCCCACCAAGAACTACCACTATCCTAGACTCTGTAGCCATAGGTTAGTCCTTCCTGCTTTTGAACTTCATATAAATGAAATGACATAACTACATCTTCTCAGATGTTAGAAAAATTCTTATCAATATACTCACAGAAAGAGTTCTGGGAAAGCATGTAGCCAAACAATAGACTGCGAATCTTCATTCCGTGAAGCAATGTTGCCTAAAAACTGCAGTCCACAACGAAAAGCTGAGGATACATAAAAGTAAGAAATATATATATGTATGTGATTAAACACAATGAATAAATAAATATATCTTAGTAAGAAATATACCCCATGTTATTAAATAGGAATTTTCTGCTTTCTTCTTTTAAATATAAAGGTCTCTCTCCACAAACCTTTGGTAATAACATTAATATGCCTTCCCAAAACAATATACAAAATTAATTAACAACTTAAAAAGATTGTAAATGTAAACACAAATATAATTACATTAAATATCACTGGAATATGAGCTTTAATTAAAAGACAGTAACACTTAGAATGGATTTTTAAAACTCTAACTATATGCTATTTAAAACAGACATACCTAAAATATAAGATTATTTCTATAATGAAATATGAAATAACGAAAGTTAAAGAATGGTAAAAAGATATACTAGGCAAATACCAAAAAAAAGGAAGTCGCACACCACTTAAAATCAGACACAATAAACCTTAACACACAAAACATTATTAGAAATTTGGTTTTAAAAGTCATTACAGAATGATTTAATTCACCAGAAAGCTGTAATAACAATTAAATGGAATATACCCAATAATATGACCTCAAATACGTATATAAGAAAAATTGATAAAAGTATAGAGGAGAGCCAGGCGCAGTGGCTCACGCCTATAATCCTAGCACTCTGGGAGGCTGAGGCAGGAGGATGGCTTGAGCTCAGGAGTTCAAGACCAGCCTAAGCAAGAGTGAGAACCTGTCTCTATAAAAAACAGAAAAATTAGCCAGGCATGGTAGCACACACCTGTAGTCCCAGCTACTCAGGAGGCTAAGGCAGGAGGATTGCTTGTGCCCAGGAGTTTGAGGTTGCAGTAAGCTATGATGATGCCACCACACTCTATCCCGGGCAACAGAGCAAGACTGTGTCTCCAAAAAAAAAAGTATAGAGGAAAGGGAACAACCTACAACTAAATAGGGTAATTAAAATATACTTTTCTCAAAATAAATAAAATAAACCTTTCTAACTTACAGAACAGACAAAAATATCCAGATATTTAAAGATTTGAGTAAGATTTAATAATCTAGTTGACATATTTAAAATAGTTCACCAAATGAAACTGCAGAATATTAGCCACTAATAAGGTATAATAATAAAAGTGACAACTAACACTTGAGGTGTACTACATGCTAGACACTGTGTTCTAACTGCATTAATTCATCTAATCCCTATGACAACCTTAAGAGGCGGGTATTACTATTATCCCTATTTCACAATGGCTAAACCAAAGCTCAGACAGGTTAGACACTTGCCCAAGGTCGCAAAGCCTGTAGGTGGTGGAATAGGACAGGCAAAAACAAGAGACGGCAGTTGACCCGGGACAGGGGTCAAGGCTAATCAAGGGAGGTAAAAAGCAACAGGAGAGTTTGAGTTGAAATGGACACTTTTGCCCCAGTTAAAGAAATTCCCACCAGGAAGCAATCAGAAAGGCATTTTTAGGGGCAAACAGTCTACTGAAGTCTCTTAAACCTTCCACGTCTCTGCTTTCCAAGAAGAGAAGAGCTAGCCCAAGGATGTGGCCCGAGAGCTCCTGTCCTCTGTCCTCGCAGTTTCTTAGGGTCTGAGCATTCCCTTCAAATCCTATTGCTGGGTCGGGCTGCTCAGTCCAATACCTCGGAGGCAGAGTAGTTTTAAGGATTAAAAAGGACAAGGCATGTGATGTGCCTGCGCTATTCACTTATTCACAGCAACTCAACAACTGGTTGTTCAGAGTTGCAAAATCGTGGCCAAAAATCAAAACACTGAAACCTTAAAAGTATGCCAAGAAAATAATGAGCCAAGAATCTCAAAATTGAATTAAGTTAATATTAAAATCGAAAATAAAGAAGCCGGATACAAAACTGCAAGCACACATTCATATGCATTTTTTGTCAAAAAATGACAAGAACAAAAAAAAAAATCAATGTTTGCCTTATGCATCCTGTATATACTGTAATGATTATCTTTCTTCTTTCTATTCTTCTGAGTTTATAAAAATTAGTGTGTAATGAACTTATAGTAAATGTTTATAATAGAAAAATACTAATCTTTTTCTTTTTCGGTAAGTCATAATTTAAAAAGACATTTAAATCTCTACTGAATAGTTTAGAATACTAACATTCAAATCCGTGTAAATTAAATTTTACGTGTAAAAAAAGCCAACGGCAGAAGTTGGTCTACAAACCAACTTACCCAACAATTTATCAGGCACCTAAAAATTAGTGCTCTGAATCAGAACACAATTCTGGAAAGGAAAAGGTTTAAAGATGTCCTAGACACCGGAAAGGAAAACTCCAGACAAGGACAAATGACAATTTATTTTTACCAAACAGCTTATCAACTGATCTTTATGTAAATATTGCAAATGTTACAAAGCCCCTCAAAAATCCCAACACTATTTTTACAAATTAGGAAAGAATAAAGGCCAAAAACAACACCAATAATGTAATTAAAATAACTCATGCTTATGTTTACATAAAATTTGATGAGCATAATATATTCGTCACACCACTGTAATTATTCCCTGAAAATAATACTCTAAATATTATTTTGACAATGTAATTGCAGTTCTTACCTCAAGAATGGTAACAAAACACTGGCGCAGATACCCTATTAAAAATCTACCTAGAGTAAGATTCTCACAGAGAAAGAGTCAAAAGATAGTATGGGCACTTTATTAGGAACCAGAATACTTTTTAAAAGATTATTTGTATTAGGTTTGAACTAACACACTATAAAAAAATTTTTTTTTTTAGGCTGGTCAAGTGGAGCATTGGGAGTGGAGAAGGAACTAAAAAAAATTTTTTAAGTTTCACTGTTGAATCCAAATTTCATTGTTGAATTCCAAATAAAATTCCGTAATTTCACTAGCTGCCTTTTTGAAGAAGGTGGTGAGAAAGACGACTTAACTTCCATTTTCCTACTTGCCTCAATAGTATCTTTCCAACTCTGTCACCAAACACAAATCATCTACTTAAAACTGACACAACTGAAAAGGAAGACCTATTAAACGGAGAGATGTTCCATCTTCACGGACTAGAAGACTCAGTATTGTTAAGATGGCAATTCTCCCCAAATTGATCTATGGATCCAATGTAATCCCTAGTATCCATGACATATAAATGACTTAAAACTCAACAACAAAAAGACAAACAGCCCAATTAAAAACTGGGCAAAGGATTTGAATAGACATTTCTCAAAGAAGATATACAAATGACCAGTAAGTGTGTCATCATTCAGGAAATGCAAATCAAAACCACAATGAAGTACCACCATTTCACACCCACCAGGATGACTATAATCCAAAAAAACAAAGTGTCAGCACGGATGCGAAGAAATTGGAACATTCATACGCCACTGATGAAAAAGTAAAATGGTTCAGCTGTTACAGAAGTTTGGCGGCTCCTCAAATGTTAAGCACAGAGTTACCATGTGACCCAGCAATTCCATTCCTAGGCACACACCCAAAAGAATAGAAAACAGGTACTCAAACAAATACACCTACCCTCATGTTCGCAGCAGCATTATTCTTAATAGCCAACAGGTGGAAACAATCCAAATGTCTTTCAACTGACGAATGGATAAACAAAATATGACATACCCATACAATGGAATATTATTCAGCCACAAAAAGGAAAATGCTACAATGTGGATTATGCTTAAAAACATTATGCTAAGTGAAAGAAGCCAGACACTGAAGGTCACATAATTCTATGATTCCATTTATGTGAAATATCCAGAGTAGGTAAATCCATACAGATAAAACACAAAATACTGGTTGCCAGGTGGTACAGGGAAGGGGAAATAGCAACTGCTTAATGAGAACAGGGTATTCTTTTGGAGTGATGAAAATATTTTTAATTAGGTAGAGGTGGCGGTTCACAATACTGTGAATGTGCTAAATGCCACTCAAATGTTTGCTTTAAAAGGGTTAATTTTATGTTATGTGAATCTCGTATCAAGAAAAACTTAAGTAAATTGATACAACCGCAACTATCTAAACTGTGAACTCAACACAGCTAACATGAAGTAGGTCTATAAGGACCTACTCTCTGACTAGTGGCTGTCAGTGTATAGCCAAGCCACCAAACAACCAGTTTACACTTCAATGACAAACTGGTCAAAAAAGCAACTTCAGATATCTGCTCCTATAAGTTTTCCCTTAGGTCACCTACCTGCTTCTGTGAAAATTAATCCTGAGAAGAAAGGATAAAATAATCTTTTATATCACATATTGCAAAAACTCATTCTTTTTAGTAAATCTGGAATAGAGCAGGAAAAAATGGATAACAGACTGAGGGGACATGGAGTTAGGGAAGATATCTTAAGACTGAAATAGGAGAGAGCGTGTCTATGCTGATGAAAACAAGCGTGTCTACGCCGTTGAAAATGATGGAGTTCAGAGGAAAAACAGGCCGCCTGGGAGCAAGGGCGTAATTTCAGGAGAAAAGCGCTGAGTGGGCGATTGGGGGTGGGGGGTGGCTGCACACTAATAGTCATTTAATCACACCATTCGTGCAGCACTTCCCCTGTGTGTCTTTCTTTAGGAACACATCATTGAAAGAGATGCCTGCTCTGCCCGCCACAGCACGTCAGCTCTGCAGTGACACCGGCCCACCCCGTCAGGATCAACAGTTACACAATGGAGCACATTCTGAACTTTCTTACTGAACTACCATACCACACACAGACTTCAAAAACAGCTCCCATTATCCTGCAGCACAGTGAGACATGCACTCTACTGCTGATCTTTACTTCTCCAATTTTGAGTCCTGAGGCTTCCATTTTACTATAAAATGGAGCTACAAAAATATCTTTAAATACATAACATCTTAAAAACACTTCACAACTAAATCCTACATCCTATCGATTTTTTGAGAATATTTTTAAAACTATTGCTGCTCAAAAAAACTTAAAGCACATACTTTGTAAATTCTTAGATGATGTAATTTTTTTTAAACTACCATTTCCCAAAGGAAGATTTCTAAATCAAATACAAAGACTCAAGAATTTTTAGCAAATTGAGTTTTAACTGAAAACACTAAGAAATCACAGAACTGAATCAGAATTAAACTAAGTCCGGCAGCACCTCTAACACACTAATTTGGCCTCCTTCACCTTTGTGCTTCAGTTTTTGTGTCTGTAAAAGACTGCCACCTCTAGTTCAAGAGTGGCATGCATATTAACATTAACAAAAGTAAGGCTTGTGTTACATAATAAGTATAGTATATACAAAATAATTTATAAGTTAAATCATATTTTATATACAGCTGGAGAAATCTCACTTAAAGGAAGTATTCATTAAATTATCTTATAAGGTAAATTATCTTATTCTTTACTACACAAAAATTTTTAAACCTATAATCTAGTACGTTTAATCTATAAGCCTGGATATTTACATTAAGATTTTCTCATCAAATGACTTAGGTTTACCCATGAAGTATTTCAATTCCTTAAACAAAAAGATCATATATTAAAATTCTTTGGCCTTTTGAAAAACATTATATTAAGATAATAAGCCCTGTCCAAGGGAGAAGTATTGAGGTTAGTAGTATAAAGACCAAAAACATTCAAATAAGTCTAGAAAAGCTTCCAGCGGTTCACACTAAGAAGCCTGGTGGTTTCTCTTAATCTCGTATCAACAGCCATAACAATCAGTACCAACCTCTCTTTCGGTCACACCAGATATGTAACTTAATAGATCTGACATCTGGCTCCTCTTACTGGAATGTGAGCTCCCTGAGGGCAGAGATTTTTGTCTGTTTTTGTCACTGTTCGAATTGCACCCAAAATCTAAAATAGGGCTTGTCACATCCATAAATATTGAAAGACAATGTATTGGTCTGCTCGGGCTACCACAACAAAGCACCACAGACTGGGTGGCTTAAACAACAGACATTTATTTTCCCACAAGTATGGAGACCAGAGTCCAAGATCAAAGTGTCAGCAGGGCTGGTTCCTTCTGAGGCCTCTCTCCTTGGCTAGTAGATGCCATCTTCTCCCTGTGTCATGTATCTTTATGCTGTGCATGTCTGTGTCCTAATCTCATCTTCTCATAAGGATGTCAGTCATATACCCTCATTTTACCTTTATCACCTCTTTAAAGATCCTATCTCCAAATACAGTCACATTCTAGGTAGTGGGGGTTAGGACTTTGCTATGGTCTGTTTGTGTCCCTCCAAAATTCTTATGTTGAGATCTAATCCCCAATGTGCTGGTATTAGGGGGTGGGGCCTTTGGGAGGTGACAAGGTCATGAGGGTGGAGCCCATGTGAGTGGGATTAGTGCCCTTATAAAAGGGCCACAGGGAGCTTACGTGCCCCTTCTGCCTTCTGCCATGTAAGGACACTGCAAGAGGCACCATCTATGAAGCAGAGAGCAGCCCTCACCAGACACCAAATCTGCTGGTGCCTTAATCTTGGACTTTTCAGCCTCGAGAACTGTGAGCAACAAATTTCTGTTACTTATGAATTACTAGTCTAAGGTATTTTGTTACAGCAATTGGAACAGACTAAGATCAACTTCAACATACAAATCAGGGGAATGAAATTCAGTCCACAACGGGAAAGAAGTTGATGCAACTTTCTTTTATGATAATTCTTTAATATTTCACTACTGAAGTTTCCTTATCTCATGAAATACAGAACATGTATTTCAGTGAATGATGTAATACTCAAAGTACTGGTCTTAAATCCCTTTCAAAGATATAAATAATTCGTGAATCATACTGCATGTTACCTGTCAACAGGGATTCCTGTTCTACTCGCAGTTCGCGAAACAGAAGAATCAAATCAACAGCAACTCCAATCGTATCCAAGTTCCTGTATTAGGTTTTTAAAAAAGACAAAATTAGACAAAAGCTTTTTCTTAAAACTTTACTTCAAATGAAGATTCAGTGCATGGTGCTGAGACTTGATTAACGGTTCCTGTGGAAGGCAGAATAACGGCCTTCCACAGATGTCCACATCCTAATGCCCAAGCTCTGTGAATACGTTACCTCGTATGGCAAAAGGGACTTTGCGGACGAGACTAAATTAAGGATCTTGAGACAGGAAGATTATCCCAGATCACATGGGTGGGCCCAATGCAATCACAAGGATCTTTATAAGAGAAACACAGAGGGTCAGAGTCGGGGGAGGAGGCCACGGCCAAGGGATGCAGGCACAGAAGCTAGAAAAGACAACAAAACTGATTCTCCCTTAGCACCTCCAGAAAAAACACAGCTGTATTGACCCACTTTAGACTTCCGAATTCCAGAGCTGCAAGATAACAGAAGTGTGTTCCTTTAAACCACTAAATTTTCGGTAATTTTCCACCACAGCAATAGGAAACTAACACAGATTTGGGCAGCTGAAGCAGGGCACTACTGTAACGAATACCTAAAAATGTGGAAGTGCCTTTGGAATTTGGCAATGGGCAGAAGCTGGAAGAACTTCGAGAAGCATGATATAAAAAGCCTATACTGCCTTGAACACTGAAAGTATGGCAGGTGAGGGATTGGAAGGAAATGAACATGTTATTAGAGACTAGAGGAAAGGCGACTGATTCTTGCTACACAGAGGCAAGAGATTAGCTGAACTGTGTCCTACAGTTATGCAGAAAGCAAAACTTGTGAACAATGAACTTGGATATTTAGCTGAGCAGATTTCCAAGGAAAATGTTGAAAGTGAGATCAGGTTTCTTCTCACTGCCTATAGTAAAATGCAAAAGGGAGGAAATAAATTAAGGGAACAACTGTTAACTAAAAAGGAATCAGGTCTTGATGATTTGGGAAATTCTCAACCTGTCCAGAAAGATTGCAAAAGATGCCAAACAAGGAGCTTCACTGTCAGGAAAGCTGCTCTGGAGAGAAAGCCAAGGTTATGGCTGTACCATCTTTTGCTAGTATCTGGGAAAGATAAAAAGGTCAGAGTATTCAGTCACACAGAGGTCTCTTTGAAGAGATTATGTGTGTGACTCATGACTTCTCCTCAGCAGAAGCCAGGAACAGAGATGGGGTTATCTAAGAAAGATCCATAGCAGGCCCTCTTGTCTAATGGTGTGAATCTCCATGACATACACGGGAGACCCACAAGGATTTAAGACTGTTATACCAGAACAGGCACTGCCAGCTTGGATTGAAATGCACATAGAAAGGATGAAATGAAATAAGGCTGTCAGACTCCCAAAAACACGCTGGAAACATGCTGATAAAACTACTTAGCTGGGGGCGGGGCACGGTGGCTCACGCCTGTAATCCTAGCACTCTGGGAGGCCGAGGCGGGCGGATCGTTCTGAGCTCAGGAGTTCGAGACCAGCCTGAGCAAGAGCGAGACCCCGTCTCTACCAAAAATAGAAAGAAATTAATTGGACAGCTAAAAATATATATAGAAAAAATTAGCTGGGCATGGTGGCGCATGCCTGTAGTCCCAGCTAC
>RJWJ010036836.1:0-15877 GCA_004363605.1 Indri indri | reverse complement strand
CACTTTTTAATGCGGTTGTTTGAGATATATATATATATATATATATATATATATTTATTTATTTATTTATTTATTTATTTATTTATTTATTTATTTATTTATTTCAGGGTATTATGAGGGCACAAACATTATGGTTACACTTTATGTCTTTGCCTCACCCAAGCGAGGGTTAGAGGCATGTCCTTCCCCCCTACAATACTCCCCGTGTCCTTTAGTTATGGGTTAACCCCCCATCCCCCTAATCCCTGGAGAGTATTACTGCCATGTGAGCACCCTAGTGTTCATCAGTTAGTACCAATTTGATGGCGAGTACAAGTGGAGCCCGTTCATCCGATCTTGTGGTACCTCATTTTGGATAATAGGCTTAAGTTTAATCCAGGAAAGTATGATTTTTTTATTGTTGATTTTTCTAAGTTCTTTATGGATTCTGGTTACCAGCCCTTTATAGGATGTGTAGCATGCAAATATTTTCTCCCAATCTGTAGGTTGTCTGTTCACTCTAGTGAGATTCTTTGGCTGTGCAGAAGTTTTTGTCTACTATAATAACTTTAAATTACAAATTAAAGTATCCAGTCCTAGATAATAATCAAACTTTAATCCTTTCTAATGTTAAACCGTTTTCTCTGCAAAACTATGGTCTCAGAAGTTGGACAGAACTCTTCCTTCTCATCTCCTATCTGCTGTTTCTTACTTTCTAACACTGTAGCAGAGGGTGAGATCAGAAGAAAGGGGTGAAGAACAGAGGTTAATTAACTGGTATTTACTTTAATTCTCATTTTTTGGGCCACATTCATGTTTAAAATATTTCTTTCATTCATAAATATATGAAACTGTAAATATATGCAATTATGTGCACAGTTTCATGTATATATTGCATGTTAGTTTATAATTATAAATAAATGTAATATATGTAATAATATATAATTATTAATATATGTAATGCAGTGTTATGTATATAAATATAGTTAATTTGTTAATTATGAGATAATCTCCTAGAAGGCAAAGATCTTGCCTGATTTTTCACCACCGCAACCCCGGTGTCTAGAACATTACCTGGCACATCATAAATATATTCCGTATGTATTAAATATATGTTGCATGGATTTTAATAAATGTGCTCCAAATTATACAGCACAAAAATTTGCAGACAAGCTGTGGACTAGCCACCTATATTTGGGAGTACCTGATTGTAGAGGATACTTGAAATATCAAAAGGAATTGAGAACGCAAAGGGAGAGCCTGTAGACTGAATGGAACAAAAGTTCTAGAGGAAGGTATAGGGAGCAGAGTCCATGAAATAGACCAGTGAGGTATAATAAGTGAGTTAGAAAGAAAAATAGATAGATAGAAGGATGATAGACAATGACGTGAGAATGAATATCAATTATGGCAAATATCACAGACAAGTTTTGATCCTATCGTTGAATAAGAATTTACAGCAGTGCTTGGCTCCCAGGTTGTGGATTGTGCTAGATGGGAAACTGAAACTGGAGCTCTCAGTAGTCATATCATAAGATTTTAGTGTTTACAATTTCACTCATGGCAGCTGACAAGATACTCAGTTTAGCATTATGGGGAGTTTTGATACAGTGAAGATAAAAATCTCTGAAGTAAGTGTGGGAAGGATTTAAGGTAAGTAGTTTATACAAACTGTCCTAAGATGATTGAAGGCAGGAGTTGGGGTGGAGTAAAATGTTTTCTTCTAGATTACAAAATCCTCGATCTGCTTGAGGTTGTAGGTCAGAATTCGACAGATTACACTGACATGATACTGTGTTGGCTAGGTATGAATATGGACTATAAGAGATATTTTAGAATCAATTCCAAGAAAATCCATAAACCAAGGGACAACGAAGTTTGCTATTATTTGCTGGTTTGTGTGTTTTGCATATGCAGGTGAGTAGAGCATTTGGCAAAGAGTCAAGAAATATTTGGAAGATGTTCCTTAATAACAAATGATATTGAAGAAAACAGGTTTTGAGGAGTGAGGTTAAGGATTTGAAGATGGAGAGAGAAAATGCAGAGCAACAAGGAGAGAAAGTGCAAGAACTTTAGGGAATTAAAGTCTGACTCTAACTGATCAACACTAGGTTGATCACATGGCAGAAATACTCTCTAGGGATTAGGGGGATGGGGGGGCAAATCAACAACTAAAGGACACGGGGAGCACTAAGGGCGGGGAGGGAAGGGCATGCCTTAAACCCGCACTTGGGTGAGGCAAAGGCATAAAGTGTAACTGTAGTGTTTGTACCCTCACAATACCCTGGAATAAAATAAAATAAAATAAAATAAAATAAAATAAAATAAAATAAAATAAAAGTCTGACCGAAGTGTTTGGACAGTGACTTGCCTTTTGAAGGGTCATTGCAAATAGAAGCATAGGAAACATGCCTGGAATTGACTAGTTTCAATTTTCCTAAATTCTTGACTAGCAGGGATTTTGTTTTCCTTTTTAAATCTCTTACAGATTTTTTATTCTGTGGTACACAAACTGTTTCCAATTAAAAAAAATAAGATGTTCCCTAAATATTCAATTATACACTGACCTCTATGTCAGAGGACAATGATGTAAAAGTATATTATTTTCATTTTAATCACAGAAATAAGCTTTGAATAAAAATATATCATACCACAAATATATCTGGATAAAAGGAGAGTAAATAAAAGGGGTTTTCCCAAACTCCCTGTAAGAGAACTGCATAATACAATAGTATGAAAGAATGAAGAATCAAGTATATTTAAGTGTTTAAGTATAATTTGTTGAACCCATGAACTATAACTGTTATATTTATTAAAACAAAACATTTTCAAGGTTTATAGTTAGATTAAACATTAGAAAGGGTCAAGTCCCATATTAATCTTGTGTATGTCAAATGAGCACACCAGTCTCTACTTTATACTATAGTTTGAAATGAACACATCATACAGTTCTATTTCATATTTTTCATATCCTTAATCTTTGAGAATGTATGTAAGTTTTCAAGTAAATGTGTAACATAATTTTGCTACTATTTTTAGTGCTAAATCATTAATATATTATGATTATATATATAGATTCCTTCTCTAAAGGAAAGAAAGAATGTGAAGGGAGAAAGCTGAAAACAAATATAGTAAATGGCACAAAATTGACTAAAACCGTATATTTCCTACGGGTTATTTTTTTCATGTTAAAAAAATGTAGAGGCTTGCATAGCTACATCATATGACATTAGGGTTCCAGAAATTAAGATTTCCTAAACACCTCCATGATGCATTAGTATAACATGATAGATCATGCCCATTTCAATATCAATTCTGCCACTCAGCTTAGCCTTCTACTTTCATTGAAATCTAAGCAGATCACACAGTGTATTCTTCTCCACCCGTAGCTGGCTATCAACTGTAAAATGTCAATATCCTGCATATTAGTGCAAAAAATGCTCATGATTTCAAAATCCATTAGTCTCTCATTATTCTTCATCAATTCTTTTGCTTTCTTTATTTATGCACCACTACCATTCAGTCAGTGGCTGCCTCAAATCTTCCTACTGAATATAAATTATTTATTTTAACTTCCCTTCTCTCACTTAACCATCAAATGGGAAATATCATTTAATTAACTAATGATGTTTAAAAAACATATCCCTCAACTGTGAACACACTTTACTTGTGAATTGGTTATTTTCATATCTGCTTTCAGATTTTAGTGTTGGTTTCGGTTTTCCATGTTAATTATTTCCCAATCTCCTGTGTTCACTTTTTTTATATTTTCTCTCAAAAATTTTCCTCTGTTTAGCTGCTAATAAAGGTTAGGGTAAGGCACCTCCATTTTCTCACAATCCTTCATTTAGCCCAGTGACTTGTCTGAGTATCTCATTCTCTCTAAACATAATTTATCAAATACATACACATTAAACAAAGTAAATTTTATTGTGAATACAATTGCTTTTTGAGAATTTTGATACTGCATAACAGTAAATAAAATTCTCTGGACTCCTAATAATGACTGAGATCAATTGATCCTACGTAGGAACATATTGTATGGCAATAACAAAAATGCAGAGAGCTAGCTTGATAACAGGAGTAATTATTCATTAATTACATCATTTTAGTTAATAAGAGACATTTTATAGAAATTAAATTAATATTAATATTTGGACATCTTCTTCGTAGAATGCCTATTTATCTACTGGATTGTCTTTCCTTACTGATAGTTAAAGTTGAGATTAAATTTAACTTTCTTTTTTATTATGGACATCCAGTTAATCCAGGATCATTTTACAAAAAGATAATATGTTCCTCCTGGGCCCATTTATCACTTGTTACAATGTCATTCTGTTTTCATTATTGCAAGTTTTTAAGTCTTGATATAGCAATCTTCCCATCTTATTTTTCCACAAGAATATATTCTGATTAGCACATTAATTTTAGAATCAGCTTCTGTGTGTGTCTCTTTCACACACACACACGCCAACACACTAACAAAACAACAAAGATGGAAGCAACAAGAAAAGACTGTTTAGACTTCATGGTTCAGCATATAGTCAATTTATTGTAAAGGTCTCTGTATGTTTGAAAAGGTGCACATTTCACAGGTCTTGTGCGCATTGTTCTATTTGTGCCCATTTATTCCCATTTACTAATTGTGATAGTCAAATCTTAATGACTTTTTGACTTCTGTTTCTGTCAATGAATGCATTAAAAACTCTCTATATAATTGTGAATGTTCCCACTTCTTGTAGTTCTATTTTTGTTTTATATTTTGAGGTTATATTATTAGACACACAAAGCTTAAAATTCTTAAAATTTGTGTTTAATTGAAACTTTTATCATTATGAAGTGTCATTATTTCCATTATATTTTTTTCTTTGTCAATTTGATTGAGATATATATAGCTGTGCTTGCTTTCTTGTCCCATTAATGATTATAAGGCTAATGATTTTCATGGTTTTATTTTCAATCTTTCTCTATAAAAGTGTTTTATGTATCTATCTCTTAAGCAATGTAAAGCTGATTCTGAAAAATCCATTCTGAAATTATATTTACTGGGTATAGTTAATCTATTTCCACTTAATGTAATCACTGATATTTTTTAAATTATGTATATCATTTTACTCAGGTTCCTTTTTGTTTCATTGTTCTGTTTGACAATAAAAACACTAGTTTTTGTGGAGTACACAATTTTGGCTTAAGTGCATATTTAATTTATTATGCATCAAAACAAGTTTGTGTATTCTCCAAAAATATAAGTCATGGTTGTCAAAATGAACCAATATTATAGATATACATGTATAGAATAACTAAAACTACAGACTTTTACGAAAAGGCTGGTGTTGAGTTAAAAAGATTCAGCATGTCAGATCTCAATTTCTCTTTGCTATTATTAATAGCAATAAACTGGATTTCAGGAACATTTTTGTCTTTGAAGAGTAACTTTTTAAATAAGTATTTTAAAATGATATTAAATGAATGCATAGCCATCTAAAATTTGGTTTCGTACATCTCAAAATAATTTGGAAAATATTAATTCAAGTTTCTCATTGGAAGAAGTGATAAATTACCTTTTTTGTAGCTGTTAGGGAATCACATTATAAAACTACAGGTTGTATAAAAGATGACATCAAAATTTATTCCTACAAAAGTAGGCAAAACTCAAATGGTATGCAAAACTTAACCTTGAAAGTCTCCATTTTTGCTTTGAAATATCTTGTCTTATAGAAAAAATCTTTTGAGTCAAACTTCTTAACTGCATAAAATCATGTTTTACTTTTGAATTGATAAACATCGAATAGGCATGGTTTTGCTTCTTTTAGACATGGTGAAATGTTTGAAAGAACTAGCAATAGAGACAACTCTTTCAGGGAATTTGTCCTATACAAATTTGTCAACAGTCAGTACCTAAGAAAATAGTCTACTGAATGTGAAAACATTTAAGGATGAAAATAATTAGAATTCAGAATACACTCATTTAGCAGAGTTTGCTCTGAGCATCCCAGGAATTTCACTATTTGTCAAAAAAGTATTGTAACATTTAGTAATATTTTAGCTTAAATAATAAGTCAACTGAAGATGCCAATAATTTCAGATTAAACATAATATGTAATCTTGACATTTGCAGAAAATGTAATTCAAAAAAATACCATAAAATATTGTATGTTACCTTCTTATGTAGCTTGTATTTCTCTCTCTCTCCCTCTCTTTCTGTCTCCCCTTCTCTCTCTCCCTCTGTCTCATTTTCTTCCCTCCCTCTCTCTCTCTCCCTTTCTTCTTTCTTACCTCTTCTCTCCTTTGGAAAACATATTCAGCAAAACATTAATGTACACATAAAAGTACTAAGGATCCAATATTATACACTAACAAATTTGAAGTTGATTGGGAGATCAGTTTTCAATATTTTTATTAATCAAAATGATTTCTTCAAAAGCAACTTTTCATTGTTCATTGATTGTTTTCACTTTTTCTCTTCTAATTTCTAAATTTCTCTTTTATTTCCAGTTCGGAATTTTCTGATACACTATTTCTATTATTTTTGTAAAGACAGCTATAAAATGATTATTTTCTAATAACAAAAATCTTTAACAGTGTAGCTATACCTTTAAGAATAACTTTGGTGAAATCTGATTATTTTTTAATATTTAGAGTTCTTATTTTCATTTTCTGTAAAATGATTGACTGCATTACTTGGTGACCTAATAATTTTTTTTAGTTTTTTTCTTAAATTTTATTAACTGTATTATAATGAGAGAATATGCCTTATATGATTACTGCTATTTGACATGTCAGATCATCTATTAGGTTAAATTTTTCCCATAATTATTTCACTAATTGTAGTAAACTGAATTATTAACATGATTTCTATAGGTTAGTTTCAGAGTGTTGGAGTTTCCTTGTTATGTGGTTTGTATGCAGCATACTTGAATTACAACTGAGTTTGCATATGCACTTTTCAAGACATGATAGTTTTTAAAATCACATTTTTGTTTCCATTTATACTTTTCTTTCAAAAATTCAGATTATAATTATCTCTCATTGGAATGCATAAAGAAGAATATATCCTTACTTCAAATCTTAACCACCTTTAACTCATGTTCCACATTGTTATCAAATAATCTCACTAAAATACAAATTGTATGATGTCACACCCTTATCCTTTTGGAATTTCTTTTTTTTTACTTTCCTTTACCAATTGTAAATCTAAGCTCTATAACAGGACATGAAAAATCCCACCAAGATTATTCTATTGTAAACCCATTTATTATATAGCAATTGGATATCATTATGGCTCCATTCCTTTCACTATTTTTCTCATCCAGAATGCCTTTTTTGTTTGTCAAAATCTCATTTACCTTAAAAAACCTTTTTCAGGTACTACATAACCCCCTAAAATTTTGCTTAAATGCCCAATGATCAAGATAAATTACAGTTTTCTTTCTTCTATTTTATTATATGTGTACATTTGTGTACATGTGTCCAAACTTTACAATATTGTATTATATTATAATTACACTATTGCTTTCTATTATGTTTCCTTTAGTAGACATATTATGTTTTCTTTAGTATCTAAACACCTGCAGAGCTTTTATTTTCTTGCCTACTACAGCACTTGGCTCATAGAATGGCAAAATAACTATATGGTCATTTCTTGAAATTGAAATAAATATGCATTTTTGTAATCAGTAGGGATGAAGTATTTCAATGCACTCATAACAAAGGTAATAAAGTAACTTTATTAATATTTAAGCAAGCCATTATCTGTTCAAATGAAAGTTTTAAGGAATTGGTTGTAACCCAGAAATATGGCATTCATTTTCATAATGTACATCATGGTCACTTAATTAACCTGTTGTATACTATTAGAATCTGCTTTCAAAAATTACATGTTGTTTCAATAGAAAATATAATATTGATTATGCTATTAGATAAGCCAGTTGTAGGGGACTGAATGATGGCCCTCAAAATGTCCACATCCTAATCCCTGGAACCTATAAGTGCCTCCCTATTGGAAAAAAGAGTATTGGCAGATGTAATCCGGTTAAGGATTTGGAGATGAAGGGATCATCCTGGATTATCTGGGTAGGCCCTAAATTCAATGTCAAGTGTCCTGTAAGACTGCAGTCCCAAACCCCAGGCAGCAGCCTGTATCAGTCCATGGCCTGTTGGGAACTGGCTGCGCAACAACACTTAAGCTCCGCCCATCCTCTCTCCTCCCCTCTTCCCATTGTCTTCCGTGAAACTTAGGAACTGGATACAGAGCAGGAGGTGAGCGACAGGCGAAGCAACAGAAGCTTCATCTGTATTTACAAGCGCCGCTCGCATCTCTGGCATCACCACCTGAGCTCCACCTCCCCCCACCCCCGTCCGTCTTCCACGAAACTGGTCCCTGGTGCCACAAAAGTTGGGGGCCCCTATTATGAGACACAGAGGAGAGATACACAGAGAAAAAGAGGAGGCATCGTGACCACAAAGTCAGAGATCGGAGTGATACACCAAGTCCAGGAATGCTGGCCACCTCAAGAAGCTGAAAGAGACAAGGAATGAAATCTCCCCTAGTACCTCTGGAAGGAGCGTTAGCTTGTTACACCTTGATTTCAACAGTTTTGGCCTGAACAGTGAGTGTAAAAATGTCTGTTGCTTACAGCCACACCGTTTGTTAAAGCAGCCGTAGGAAACTAATACAACCAGTATATAAAAGGCGCTTTCTTCAAGTTTAATTATTTATAAAACAATATGAGTAATAAATAAGAACTTTTAAAGATACTTCCTTTCAAATACATGGGTTATAATAAAGTTTTATTTAATAAATCAAAAATAATTGTATGTATCCAATACTATCAAGAAGTTGAAGTAAGGTGCTGGTCAAATTGTTGTTATTTTGTAATGACTAAACACTGGATAAGTTATTAAAATAAAATAAATAATATGAAATGAATAAAATAAGCCTCTTTTAATATCTTAAATTTTATTTCTTATACAAAATATAGTATTCTCTCTGAGAAAAATTTAAGTATTGATGAGGATTGCATTTAGAATTTGTAGAGTAAGACAAATTAATATAAACAGCCACATAATGAGACATCCTCACTGATACTGATGCATTTTCATATCCTCTTACATATTGCAAGTGTTAATCCAGGCATCCTTTTCTGCTTTCATTGCCACTGCTACATCAACTTGTCACCCAAATAACTGTAATTAAGCATTCTCTCTAGTTGCTGATTACGCTATGCTGATGAACATTCCCACTGGATTTAACAGCCTTTTTCATAACGTCTACAGTAATCATCACATATTATAATGTCTTTTTTGCTGAAGACTTCTTAAATAATCTAAAATTTAAATTGAACAGCCCTCTGATTATTGCAATCTAAAGTTCAACAGGCGCTTAATCACAAAGGCGTAAGTATCATATCGTTGCCATCTACTAAGCAATAGGATAATATATATCCAGGGAAATAAATACTTAAACTCTTTGGTCATTGATCCATGTCATTTTAAAAATTAACATCAGCACATAACCCAGAAATTTTTTTCCTGGAAGGTAGCAGTCTAACAAGGGGAGATGTTTATGAATTGAACATTTACAACATCCAAGTGACCAATTCTTAGGACTTTAAGATGCATATAGAATGTGCAGAACACTGAAATTTGAATCAAGTAAAAGTTCAATAAGCATGTATCAAAGCTCTTATTTAATTAGGTTCTTATTATTCATAAATGCAAAAGAAAAGGTGACATAAATTTGCAAGTCCAGATTTCCAAGGTATGTGTAGATTTGATTAGAACTGTCCTTAGAGATGGACAAGAGGAGCTGTTCCACAAGCCCCTTGATTTATAAAGTTGCTGAAATAATACACACACACACACACACACACACACACACACACACACACATGCACACACAAACAACTATAAAATGTATAAGCACTTCTGTTACTTGGGATATAGAGCACAGAGCCAGGGTGATCCCACCTCTAAGTATCAGTTCTTGTCACTAATACAATTCAGTCTTCAGAGAATTTTCCACATCTCTTACCCTATGAACTTGAAACAAAAGGAAACTAGATTTGAATGCTTTAAAAGTTTATGTTTTCCACTGCCAATAGAAAGTATGGACGTTTATTTGTGGGACAAGAAAAAGAAATTAAATTACATAAATATATACTAATATTTGAATTGTGTATCTCAAACCGCATTTGCTGACCCATCATTTAGTTGAGCTACTGTACAAGAATATGGTTCAATAGATATGAAAAACTGTATCCAGAAAACTTTTTAGAGTACATGATTGGATCACATATAAATTTCTGTGAATATATACTTTCTACATATTTTTAGAATACTATAAATCACAAATTCACTATTCCTTACCAAATAAAAAATATTATGTTGTACCATCTGCTATAAAAACCCACTATTTATCTGAATTGAGTAGCCTATAGATCAGGTAAGAGTCTGTATTGGTAAGAGTTCTCCAGAGAAATAGAACCAATAGGAGATATATATATATATATATATGTATACACACACACACACACACACATACATATGTGTGTGTATATTTGGCTCATGTGGTCATGGAGGCTGGCAAGCTGGCAATCTGCAAAGCGGACTGGCTTGCTGGAGGCCCAGGAAGAGTCAATGATGCCAATGAAGTCTGGGGGCAATCTACTAGAGAATTCTCCCACCCAGGGGAAAGTCAGCTTTTTTCTTCTATTTAAACCTTCAATTAATTGGTTAAATTCCACTCACATTATGAAGGACAATTTACTTTACTGATTAAGAAGTTACTCTCATAATACCCTCCATGTTGACACAAAATTAACCATCAAACAGCCTTCACTTAACCAAATATATGATAAATCCTGATTTCATATATATGGCAACTTATTATTAACATTTCAAAATATGTACATATATATGTAGGTGTTTGGGGGAGGAAGTGGGCCATATGCATGTAACAATGGAAACATCAAGGCAATAGAAAAAACAAATATTTATATCTACAGTGAGAAGGAACAATTAGCCAATCTACAACTCACAATTCTAAAGTGAATAGCATTTATTTGTTAACTCAGATAAACCCATGTCTTGACCCTAACAGGAGATAGACAAAATGCATCAAACAAAGCAATACACATTTGTGAATAATCAACACATTTCCATTTTTTACTTGTATTCTTTAAATCTAATGATTATATTTGAAGCAAGCAACTGAGAATAATAATGCAAATCTCCTTTTTTTTTGATGTAGGTTTACATACAACCATATGTTGTTTGATTATTTTCTTGAAAGTAAATGGAGCATTTTTTAATGAAACTCTATGTTACTATATAATTCCTGTTTCCAACACAGCATTTTCTTGTCTTAAAACCTATACCCTAAAATTGCATCAATCCTAATCAATTTTTAGAAGGCTCACATTATTCATTAATTCCCTCAGTTTTTATTCAAACATTTTACAGAGTCTTCAACAGAAAATTATTCTATTATTTGAATTTACTTGAAACGTTTATTTTGTAAGAATGTGTATTTATCTATTTATCTTTCTATCTAGTTAGAAAACTACAAAATGGAAAAATGTGTATAATGAAAATTAAGTTCTTTCCAATTCCCATATCACAATATCTCTTCCCTAAGGTAACTACTATTCATACTCCTTCAAAATTCAAATAAAATTTAAGCTCTTTATACTATACAGTATATCTATTTTTTTATACCTAAGTGAACACATAAAACACAATATTATATATTGTACCCTTATTGATATTGAGTGTTAATCTCTTTGGAGATTTTTACTTTAAGGCCTATATGAATAACTTTATTTTTAATGGCTATGTATTATTTCTTTTATGTTTCTTCACATGGATGCACCAAAATTTATTTAAACCATCCTATAAAATGCAATATTTTTCTGCCACTCAAAAGATGTTGCAATGAACATCTTTTGGCATATATCATAACTTAGCATAATTTTGCATCTCAAGGCATATATCATAACTTAGCATAATTTTGCAAGTACTTTCAAATGGTATATTTCTAACAATTACATGTTTGGGTCAAAGGGCATATATGGATATTCTTTGAGAGATTTCAGTAAATTTAATTTCATTAAAAAAACTCTACCAATTTAGATTTTCACTAAACATTAACTGAATTTAAATAACCTTTAAAGTAATCAAAGTCCATTTTTCCCTATCTTATCCAGGTTAAATTTTTCATACATTGATTAAATATAGTACTTCCTTTAAACTGGATTTTCCTGATGTCTAAGAATATTTGAATCTTCTCTGAGCTCCCTTCAAGTGTCCATAATTTTCTGAAACAATGACTGCTAGAATTTAGTATCAACTTTGGATGCATTTGTGAGGGGATAGCTTGGGTATAGGTTTAAAAAATCTCACCCAAAATAGAAAATCAACTTTAATTTTAAAAACATTTTTATGAAGTATACAAGTAATATGTCTCTTTTTCACAGATTTTAATATTTTTATAATGGCTTTAAAGTAATATGTTATTCCTAAAATTTCTATTGACCTTGAAGACCCAGAGAGCAGATAGATTTATCTTTTGTGGGTTTGTCCACTTGAGTGACTGTGGGGTTGTGAAGGATTCAATTCATTCTAGCCCTTTAATTTCCCATAATACAATAGAAAAGAGCAGTGGCAGAAGAAATCAATCCCAACTTATCCCTTGTCGAATATCAGCAAGTACAATGTCACAAAACCAATGTGAAGAAATGGAATATGGATTTTCTGCTGACATTTGTAAAGTGTCTGTGTCAAAGTATTTTTCTAATTCAGAAAAGGTTAGAGCTTAACAAATTAAAGCACATGTTTCTTTTAAATCGGTATGTTGTTCATTTGGATTAATTTTAATAGCTTTTCGTCTTTATAAAATATTTTAGCCCAATGTGATGCAATCTGATATAAAACCTTGAACTGTTCATTTACACGTAAATTTCCTTATCATAAACATATTGAAAATGCGTAAGAAACTATTTT
Organism: Indri indri; assembly: GCA_004363605.1. Taxonomy (NCBI): domain Eukaryota; kingdom Metazoa; phylum Chordata; class Mammalia; order Primates; family Indriidae; genus Indri; species Indri indri. Next base: position 2,896 of record RJWJ010036836.1, on the reverse strand, counting down.
TTGTTATAGATTTATCTATTGTAATTACAAATAGAATTGTCTCAACAATTTAGTTTCTGTCAAAAATGTATAGTTGGTTTCCCTTTCTTATTGAAAAAAGATATACCTCATTTTCTGCTCTCCAATTGTATAGATAAAAATTAAAATTTTACTTATATTGATCAACAGTTATACCAAAAATAATTTTTTTGCTTTTAATTCCACCAGTATTTGTCAAGGACCTATAATCAATGACAATCCAGTAGTAAACTTAATCCCCAGCAATAGGAACCTGGGATTCTTGGAAATAAATGTCACCTTGTAGTTCTGGGGCAAGAAGAGTGTAAGTTGAGCCTAAACTATATTGTGAAAAAAGTGAGAAAGTCCCCTAAGAATGATGAGACAGATAAAGATAGGACAGAAACTGACCAAAAACTGGGAAATTTTGAGCATTAAAATAAATAATGAAAGTTAAGGATTATAAATTTTAAATAAAACTGGGAAATAATTTCATTCATGTAAGAAGAAACTCCAAATAAAGATACATGATAATACATTTAAAAATTAACATTTTACTTATATTTTTCAATGATTATGCCAAAATAATTTTTCAATTTTAATTCCACCAATATTTGTCAAGGACCTACAATCAAAGATACTCCAGTAGCAAACTTAATGCCCAGCAACAGGAATCTGGGATTCCTGGAAATAAATGGTTCAGTGCCGTGCTGGGACAAGAATAGTGTAAGTTGATCCTGAAATATATTGTGCAAAAAAGCAAGAAAGTTCTCTATGAATGACAGGACAGTTTAAGATGGGAAAGGAACTGACCAAAAACTGGGAAGTTTTGAACATTAAAATGAATAATGAAAGTTAAGGATTATGAACTATTAAATAAGAAGAGGAATCTAAGAGTCTATACTGACAAAAGCAAACCAAAAAATAAATACATAAATAAAAGAAAGAAAGAAAGATAGAAATAAAGAAAAAAGTTTCTACCTGTCAGTATAATGTCAACTAATAAAATAAATAGAGGCATAGTTGAATTAGAAAACCACCATCTGGCAAAAATCATGACAATAATGGATTCAGGCAAGACTCAAAATAAGTTCCAAAATTATTAGGTGGTCGTTTTGTGAGAAACAAGTTATCCATATAAATTCAAAGTATCACACCACAAACAATATAATTAATTAATGTGCGGATATCTTGTTGGCAACATATGAACCAAGTGTTGACAAATAATATCAAGAGTAATGAGTCAAATGAATGTTGTGTGTCCCTTGATACACTGAATTGACTGAGAAGTGACTGCATCACTTCTGTAGTATTACTGCCTCAAATTAATCATCTGTGAACAAAATATGAGGAATATTCTACAAAGTAACTAACCTGTAATTTTTGAAAGTATCCAGGTCGTGGAAGCAAAAGTAAGGAAAGATTGAGGAACGGTCCACGTTGAAGGAGACTAAGAAGACAAGATACCTAAATGCAACACATGATTTTGGATTTAATCCCTCACCAAAAATGAATGAGGTCTCTTATAATGGTAATATTTATCAATGTTGAATTCCTGATTTTGATAGGTATACTCTGTGTAAGCAGTGTCTTTGTTTTTAGGAATTAAACATAGAAGTATTTTAAGGGCTATCACAGATCACGTCCAATTTCTTAAATACTTCAAAAAAATATTAATATGCATGGATAGAAAATGAGAGAGAGAATGATGCTGCAACTATGGTAAAATATTGACTGTTAGGAAGTCTTTGTAACCATGTATAATGATTTTGTGTACTTTCTTTCAAATGTTCTGTAAGGATAACAATTTTCAAGTAAAAAAAATTCAGAGAGGCTTATAAGATGGATACAAGAACCAAGGTAGAACATAAGTCAAGATGTATTATATTTTCATTTAAAACATTGGACCTGAGTATTTGGGAGACAGTAAAGAGGTACTTCATTCCCTTGTTACTTACAGCGTGATAAGGAACAATTAAATTACATGCAGCATGTTCAAAACCCATTCAAAACCCAGAACTACTGAATCAGAATCTGCATTTTTAATGAGGTCCTCAAGTGATTTTTATACACCTTAGTACCTGAAAAATATTGCTTTTAACATGATTTAGGTGAAGAAATAAGACATAAAAAAGATTAGCATCATTAATTTTTAGATGTGATTGTGATATTGTGGATGCATATAAGAAGAAGCTTATTCTTCAGAGATATTTACCGAAGATTTTACCAATAACATGCTATTGTGTCTGGGATTTGCTTCAAAATATTGGGGGCGGGGATGACATTGATGAAGGTATAGCTGAAATAAGATTCACCATGTGGTCACTATTGTTGAAGCAGGATTATGGGCAAAGATGGAAGACTATTCCTTGTTATCTAAAGATATATTTGAACTCTTCTACAATGAAAAATATGTCTAGAAAAAACAAGTCTTGATAATAAAAAAAGATTAGGAATGAACAGGCAGGAATGATTAACTTGCCTGGGAAGGGATCTAAAACTATATCCAGAGAAGATAAATTATTTCTTATTTAACCTTGTTTATGTGATTTCCTTTTCTATATTTCATATCTTCTTTCTTTTTAATAAAAGAAATTACCATAATCATGAAATCATCAGTTCTTGCTAAGCAATTGACCAAATGGCAGACTGAATATTGCTTCATTGTAAAGTAATAAATTTTGATATGACAAATGTCAGTTTAAAGTTTCATTAGTAAAATGATCCTAAGTACTACTATAAAAAAAAGAGAGGAAAATGTTAAAGGTAACTATACAGTTGAGAAGATAATTTCATTATTTTAGGAGAAAGATAATAAAGGCTTCAAAATCTATTAAGTACCAAACATTAAGACTATAACTAGATTTTTCTTTCTAATAATTTCATTTACAAAATATAT
>RJWJ010036835.1:0-15859 GCA_004363605.1 Indri indri | reverse complement strand
AGACAGGGGTCTGGAGTAATGGTCTTCCAGCTCGTGCCCAGGTTTTGGAGCCCCCAGTGCACAGAGCTTCCTGAACATCTCAGAAAGGTTCTACTGCGACAGAGGTCCTACCAAGAGAGGCCCTGAGTGAAAGCAGTTGTGGACGCAGGGTGTGCTGCTTCCACGAGTCCTGGGAGCTAGCCTTCTTGTATGGCTTCTCTGTTGGATATTTAGCAACTCACTCTTTGGAGGAAGATTATCTCCTTTTTGAAAGTAACCTGACCACCTGTCAAGACCAGACTTGTGAGAGGAATTGAGAGGCTAACCCTGGGCAGTCTGGCCAGACTCTCATTTGGGTAATGACACTGGCAGTGGCTGCTTCACTCCACATCAACTTGGCCTGCGGTCCCAGCCCTCTTCTGAGACTCTGATGATGTGTGAGAAAGAGCTTCTGGGATCTGCCCAAGACAGCCAAAGAAATAGGAAGTATGATTGACACAGAAGCTCTGTGATGACCACTGTGATTATGGAAATGATTTTCTATTTGAGGAAAAGAAGAAAAATGGAAAGAGTACTAAACATTCTGCCCTGATTCCCTACTATCACAAACATAGAATATTCTTGAACACTGGACTTTTAAAAAAATTATTTGATAAACTTCTAAAGGTGTGTACCAAGTGCTAGAGCACGTGCTGTGGATCAGTCCTGCTGACTACGCCAGTTTGCTGGGAGTGTGGCCATCTCCCAGCAGACACAATGATGCCTAAGGCCTTACCTGTCTCTACAAGGAGCTTGTAGTCTTTTATTCATTCAGCAATCCATTCTGTTAACACCTTTACTGACACCATGACCGGCCAGGCACTGTTGTACTGGGTGTACAATGGTGAGCAAAACAGAAAGCTCTCTGCCTTTACGGACTGTTGTAAGGGGGTCCACACCACTCCATTCAGTGGCAAAGCTAGACACAATAAGCACAAAGAAGTATGTAATAATGCATTGTTTTTATGTCAGCTGTGGAAAACAACAGGGAGCATAACAGAGGACGTGTGATGGGGTTGGGGAGCAACATGTAAACAAACAAGCACTGGCAGTGCGCTGGGAGAGGGACACGTACAAAGGGCTTGCAGAGCACAAGGTCAGCGTGCTTACACATCCTGACTGCGGCCGACTGCGTGTGGGGAACCTGGGTGCTCAGGGATGATATAAACCAACACACACACACATCGTAAAAGCATTTTCTCAGCAGACAAACCATTAGGGATCTAAAAATCTGACTCAGTGAAAATCGTAATTTTTAGTGTTTCTGTAACTGTATACATATGTGAATTGTTTTAAAGAGCATGTCTTCTACAAATATTAAACTATTTTATAGCATGATACTTATCACTGAAGCAAACAATGAACACATCTTGCCTCTTGCTGCAAGCTCTCTCTGACTGCCCCACGCCATCTGCCTACGCCTTGCCGTGTAGTCTTCTGTGATTCTTTTCTGTGTTCCATAATTCCCTATGCATGTCTTTATTATATTAACAGCAGTTTTCATACTTTGGTAGTCACTGATTTGCTTTGATTGTCTCGTCTTCTAGACTGTGAACACCTTGAAGGCAGAGGCGATCTTAGTTGTCTCTATATATGCCCAGGGCTCAGCCGTCTTAGCTTGGCTTTCCCCGGCAGCAGGCCTTAAGAAAAGTGTTCAAGTGCAAGTAGTTAATTTAGAAGATGATCATAGGGAAAACGAGGCGGAGAGTGGGAAGGGGACCGAGGGAGGGAACACAGCTCGTAAGGAGTGTGTCACCAAGCATTACCCAGTTCCCGCTGGAGAGCTCTGGAAAACCACATGGAGCATGTCCCAGCCCTGTCCCACTAATGGGTGAGGGAGCTGCGCTACTTATCCACCAACTCCCTGTCTGTTATTGCTTGAGGGCTGCTCCCAGGGTCATGAACCCTCCAGTGTTTCTGGCTTGTTCTCCCCCCGCCAGCCAAGCATGAGCCTGTGACCTGAAAAATTCCCACGGGCAGAGTCTCAGGTGCTTGCTATAAGCGACCTTGAGAATGTGGACATGAGTGCCAAGGGATATGAGTGGGGTATCAACCAGCATCTGCACGGTAGCTCAGCGGGCTTTGGTGGCTCAACATGACAGAACAGCCGAGCAGTACACTTTGTTAAGGAATACCATTTAGTACGGGCTCCATGGGCAAACCTCAGGTTGCCGACACGGTGTCAAGCATGCGGTGAAGTATTGGGTCCGGAAGCAGCCTGAGTACATTCGCAGGGGATGTTTGTTTCTGCAGCAGCCATGAACAGAATGACGGTGAAGAGCAGAGTGTTGTTTTAACCTCTGCTCTCTCCTTTCACCAGTTCACACGTAACCAAATCTCCCCTTAGTGGAGTGATTCCATCTGTGTTTTCTTGCCTGCAGGTGTTGGGGGCTCAATTACCATGCTTGCTAATATGTTGTTGCTTTCTGAAAGGATGTGAATTATGGCAGATGCTGCTTATGAAAGACATTTAGTAGCAATGCAGCCGGCTTGCTTGTGAACTTACACACAGTCAGATAAAGCCTCCTCATTTCACTCTCCAAAGAGAGGACGACCAGCCTCCTTGGGCCTCCCTCATATTTTTTGAAGTCCCTTTTGGTGACTCTTCCTGTTTACAAGTGATAGTGATGATATTAGTCCAGGATTTCATCTGAATTGGAACTTTTTGTGGGAAAGTGTACATGAACAACCTCATTCAGGGCCTAAACCAATAAAGTATTACTCAATATACCCTATGCCTTCAAGAAATAGGACTCCAGGAAAATAACGCAGCAATTCCAGTGTGTCCAATGTATTTGTCCCTGTTACTCTCCTTGGAGCAGCAGAGTGTGGTGGGCAAGAGTGCAAACTGCATAGATTCTGTGCCACCATTTCCTCATCTGTAAAATGGGATGATAATGGCTCCCATCTTATAAGGTTGTAATGAGGATTAAATGAGTTAATACGTGTAGAGCTCTTCGAACAATGTGCAGCTCTTTAGATAGTCCACGGCCCTATACTAAACACTGAGTGACCAAAGAATGATTGATTCATTCAACAGATATTTTTGACTGCCAACTCTGTGCCAGTCACTGTGCCGGGTGTGGTAACACAACAGTGAACAAAGTAAACCTGGCCCCAGCCCTGCGAGCGTTTACATTACGCCTGGGGAACACAGGCTGCGATGATGGCCAAAGACCCCCAGCTGACAGGGTGGGGGTCAGCGGAGGCTTCCTGAACTGGAGACTGTGCCAAGACCTCACAGGCTGGCTGTAGCCAGGCAAAGGGTGTGCCGAGTTCTGAAGTGCGAGATGGCATCACAGGGACAGAGGGGTTTGCTGTGGCTGTGGAGTGGAGGGCAGGGGGAGGTGAGAGAGAGCCCGGAGAGGAAGGCAAGGAGGTAGTCACCAGGGCTTCACGGCCCTGTTAAAGTGCAGGTCTGCCTCCGGGGAGCAGTCGGGTAGGGGGGGAGTAAACACCGCATCTAGGTCTCTGCTACTCTGTTGACACTTCTCCCGCATGGCCTTGCGCTGCAATCTTTTGCACAAAGTACATGTGTACTTTCCCTCAATCACACTGTGAATTCCTTGAAGGCAGAAACAATGAGTCTTATACTTCTTTGAATCCTCCCTAGTCATTGGCAGCCTTCTTGGTAACTGGGCCCCCAAATAGCCATCTCTTAGCACCTTTTGCATAATCTGAATTCCAGTGTCATTCCCCATCAGCTGCTGAGGACTCCAACACCCCACCTTGCTCTTGTCAGACCTCCCCCAACTCGTACCCTGAGATTACAACCAAAGCTCTCCAGTGCTCTTCACCCAGGACAACTGCACTTGACCTCCCATCCTCCTGGACACTTGCTTGTGATCGCGCATCCTCCCAGGACACCTGTTCCCGATCTCCCATCCTCCCAAGACACCTGCACCTGACCGCCCATCCTCCTGAGATTCCTACTCCTCATCTCCCATCCTCCCAGGACACCTGCTTCTGATCTCCCATCCTCCCAAGACAACTGCTCCTCATCTCCCATCCTCCCAGGACACCTGTTCCTGATCTCCCATCTTCACTCCCTGCAGCAATTTTGTTCTCACAAGACCCTCCCTTTCAACCCAATTTGAGTAGTTTATCTAGCCCAACTGCTGTAATTTTTTACTCTCTAGACACAGTGCAGTAGAACAGCAATGGCTTTGGAGTCACCCAGATACGAACCTCAATCCTGCCTCGTAGATGTGAGGTCTTAAACAAGATACTTAATCTTTCTCAACTTCATTTCTCTCATCTGTAAAACGGGGCTAATAATACTGGTGGGGCTGTTGTTGTGAGGATTAAAGAATAGTTGTATAACCAAGATGCTTGTCAAGTATCAGCATCCACATCCCTGCCAATAGATACAATGTGCATAGTTTCCAAATCCTAAGCTCTCCATGTCCACACTTTCTTTTTGTGGTAACTGATTCGGTTCCCAGAAATCTTGTGAAATAGTCAGCTAGGGTCAATGAAAGATAATTTCTTGACACAAAGTGCTTCCTTTTCAAGACCATCTTGCATGCAAGTTATTCTTAGCTGCTGAGACATTCTCAAACTTACCTGTAGGTAGTAATTCCAGACCTAGGAGACAGATCAGCAGTGATAACAAAAAGAGAACGAGTGACTCTGAAGTTGTTTTTCTCTAGAGTAACATGTGTACAGCATCAAGAACAATTAGATCCTGATTGCCAGGCCAAATTTCCGTCAAGGCACTGATGAGTTATAAACCCCCAGAGCTTTGCTCAAGTCACTGATGGAAACAGCAGCAGCATCCAAGCCCTTTGATGGAATCACAACCTCCTAATTAGTCTGAGTCCGTTCATTATCATGGGCCTGGGTGCGCGCATATAAGGGAAAAAGAGTGAGGGACAAGGAAACAAACTAAAAAGCGTAAACTGTGGAAAGGAAGAGAAACTAAAACCACTTAAAACTCACAAATATAATTACAGGAGCTTCTTAACTACCGATGTTTGGGAAACCCAAACCGATTTCAGGGAGACTTAATGAATACAGGCACTGGTTGCAGGGCCACCTTAGGGAGAGCTGTGAAGCGAATCGTGTCTGTCTTTCTGCTCTTTTCCCAACTGTCTCCTGTTTCCTTGTGCTCATTACTTGGGCACCTAAGAGCGAGGGCAGGAAGAAAGGCACAAAGGAATGGAAGGAAGAGAGGAGACTAACGATCCACGGAGCACCGTCTACAGCATGTGCCCGGTGCTCTGCCCGCTGCTTCCCATCCGTCAGCACGGTGTCAGGAAGTCAGGAACGTGTGCGTTGGCAGCAGACAGACCTGGTTCGGAGCTGGCCCCTGGCTGACTTGGGCAAATGGCCTCAGTTTCCTTACATGTAAAATCACACTGGAGTTTTTGGGAGCATGAAATAAGACAGTGTCTACAAAGCCCTTGATGTACGAAGGAGCTGGTCAACAGCCACTTAAGATCATTTCATTTTTCTCCATAAAAGGGTAAAATGGGGCTATTATCCCCATTTTGTGGATAAAGACACTGGCAGTTGGGGACATTAAGTGGACCATGAGCTCCAGGAAGGTAAGGACCATGCCCACATTGGTCACTGCTATACCAAGCACATATGCAGTTAGGCCCATGGAAGGCTTCAGCAAGTGTCTATGGTGGAGAGGGAATTCAAGTCTCACCTGCCTGGGTGCAAGGCCAGTGTCCTTTCCAGGGCCATGTTGCTGGCCCCATCTCTGTGGGCAGATGTAGAGTAGTGGCTAAAAGCACAGGCATAAGGGCCAAACAGCCAGGGTTCAAGTCCTAAGTTATGTAACTGCTTTGTGAGCCAGCTATTTAAATATTTCTGGTACTCTTCGTGTCCCCCCACCCCCATAGAGTCCCTTAGACTTTTTGATATCCCAGAGCATCCCAAGGGAGCTGAGGGAAAAGGATTATTTCGGGGCCAGAGCTTTAAAGAACAGTCTCATCCCCGGAGGCCAGTATACTGGTGACAGAAAAGAAAAACCTCAAGGATAGAGTTAGGATGGTGTGTCTGGGGTTTGTTTTATTAGATAGAAACAGAAAGAACAAAAGAAGGAATTTGGGAGGAAGCTAATAATTATTGAGCAACTATTGTACACTCGTTATGCTTGGTCTTTTGTATGTGGTGTCTCATTAATCCCCATAAAAGTTCTGTAAGGAAGATTCCCATTTTACAGATAAGAAAACCAAGGGTCAGAAAGGTTAAGCACCTTGGCCGGTTTAACCCATCATGCTATTTGGCAAAACAAAGCTTGTTTCTGGGTTGGTTTGTCTCCAAAGCCTGTGTTCTTTCCACCAAGTATGCCTGCCTCGCTTTAAGATAAAAGAAAATAAAAAAAGATTTGTCAGGCGCTTAGGTTTATCAAAAAGTTTCATCTTCTATAGAGTATCCACTGGGAAGTGATTTATCTTTGTTTGGAAACAACACCCACACCCACACTTTGCTCTTTCTTCACCTGACCTCTTTTCAATGCTACACACCTATCAGTGTAATGTGGAGCCTGCAGGGCCCTGGTCCCTGCAATTTTATTCCATGGTCAGGCTACAAATTTGTGGCTACTTTTAAAAATAATGATTTGTGCTCAACACGAGTTTTTGTAATGGAGGGATAAGCATATTCTTTCTATTTTAAAGTATAATATTGATTCTGTTTCTTATAACACAAGAGAGAAGTAAGTGAGAAGTCAGAGTGCTGGCTTAAAAATTGAACCCTGTAAAGTTTACAGGCAATCTACAGTGAAGCTAAATCTAACAGCCGTGAAAGAAAAAATAGCACAATCGCTTTACAGGGGTTTTCTGGGAAATTCTGGTATTCAAGTGCCTAAGTTCAGCTCGTGTCATAAAAGGGAGTTTATGATGGTTTTTCAATAGAGGTGGAAGATGGAGAAAAGAACACTTGTATTAGTGAGCATCCTAAAGCCAAAACCTCATGAGGAAAGCTTACTAAGTGTGAAAAGTTTGTTCCCCTAAACCATAAGGGGAACAAAATACCTCATTAACCCAGGCAGCCTTAGGAACATTATGCATTAATTAATTCATTCATTCATTCTTTATTACAGCAAACCTTTACTGGGTACCTACCATAATGGCAAGCAGTATGTCCAGCACAGGCAATGCAAAACTAGTTAAAGCATGCGCCTCACCCTCAAAAATCTTATCCTCTGAGGAGTGAGACAAATATGTGAACCTTGATTATGGCACAAATGCTGTATCTAAGATTATATAAAAGCAAGAATAGCTAATATTCATTGGGTACTTATGACAATGCCATACTTGGTCTTAAACACTGTCTATGTTGTTAACCCATTACTACTCATAACAGCTCTATGGAGTAAGTGTTGTTAACACCATTTCACAGATGAGGATAGACAAAGTAAAGGACTTGCTCAAGGCGAGACAAATGAACTATGCAGAAAGGGCCATTAGAGCCTATTGGAGGGATCACTAGCTCTGCCTGAGGGCAGAAAAGATGCATGTGACCTGCATCTTCTGGGTGGAGAAGCAGAACAAGGAAGCAAGTTCTAGACGCAGGGAACTGTATGTGCCAAAGCAAGAAGGAGCTCTCGAGCATTGTGTATCTGGAGAGCCAAGACTTTGTGTGACGAGCACGGGACTCATGACGCACGGTCACCAGAGGTGAGACAGATTGTCAGGGGCTTCCTGAGTCATGATAAGGAGTTTGAGCAATAAGGAACCAAACAAGGAGTTTAAATAAGGGACTCAAGATAACTGTGCAGTTAACTTTGGCAGAGAGTGTACTATAGGGGGAAAGCTTTGAAGTAGGGGAAATTAGTTAGGAGGCTAAACTAATAATCTGGATGAGAGGTGGTGGCCTGAGTGATTGGGAGGATGCCAGGAGGGGAATTTGAAAGACTTAAGAACAATGCATTTACATTTCTGCAATTATATTTCCTACTAAGTAGGAAGTAACAAGATACTAATCCTTGGATTGGTAGGCACTGAAAAACTTGTCCAATTACTTTATTGAATGAATCTGGACTTGTGTTTATTTTTACCTAACAAATAGTAGTGTGTATTTTTTAAGGGCTTTCTACAGTACCTAGTGCATAGCAGATGCTCAAAATTATACACACACATAAACACACAATATCAAAGTGCCCTAATAATTTGGGAGCCATCCTGAACCTCAAAAGCCATTTATTTACTTAAGCACAATTTTTACTAATGAGGGTAACATCCTAATTTAGTTGTACAGTAAGAGTTGGTTGTGCTCTAGTTTAAGGAACATGAGAGTAAATCTCTCCCTGGCACAAAACATTACATCTCACCCTCTCATCATGTTTAATAAATTACCTCTGCCATCCTCATTTATTGATAGGAAAATTGGGCAACAGAGAACCCAAGCCATTCATCCAAAGCCACACAGCAAGTTGATGTAGGAAAAGTAAAATATATATCGATCTCGTGGTCCCCTCAAATGTTGCTGCTTCTTCCACTTTAAGAGAAAGTTAGAAAATTGTGGATAGAGAGGGAAAGCAAATTCTGCATAAAAGAAAACATTTTTAAAAAATACAAATGTGGCCTGATTTAATTTTCAATACATGTCTCCACCTTCGGCTTTGGAAGAAAGGTTAAAATGCAATTCTCCAAAACGAAGTTATTCGATAGAGGAATATTAACCTCTTCGCCCCTTGTACTTTGACTCGTTTTATCTCCTTTTCATTTTTGTTTGTGGGTCTATTCATTTTGGTGAGGCCAGGCCCGTTGCTAGGTAACGGGCCCATCGTGGGCCAGCATGTTAGTTTGCCCGGGTGGCAGCCTTCCCTAGCGCTAGCTGCCGGCAATGCAGGCTTTCACAGAAAGCATTTATCACCGAGCAGGCACAGTAATGGCCACTCAGTGGAGGGGAAATTGAGCTGACCCGAAGGCCAAAGCTGTTAGGGAGACTGGTGGGAAGGGTAAGAGGGTCACAACACCCTTTTCCCACCCACTTAGTGGGCAGTAAGCGGGAGAACAGCCCAGCCACTGTTTTCACTAACATATCCTGAGGCTCTGCACCTGAAATAAATGTTTGCTTGACATTAACGATAAAAAAAAGAGGCAAAAAAATAAAATCGGTTTGTTCCAAGAACAATGAGCTGAACAACGAACAGGGTGATTTAAAGTTAGCCGAAGTTCCCTCCAGATTTGATTTTGGTAGTCATGCTGGAATGGAGATTTGCAGAGAAGAAGGCTTCTAAATAATTAGTATATTCTGACGATGGTAATTCAGACATTTATTTATCTAGCTCCATGAATTTGAAAGTAGGGAAATCTCAATATGTGTGCTTTAAAATTTTTTTTGCCTATAAATGGCACCAATTTTACAAGTATCGAATGCTGGTCATCACCAAATTGATGTTATTTTGGAAATAACCTTTTCAGATTTCTGTTTAATTATATAATGGCATTTTCCTTCAATATTTATTTATGTTTAGCATGAGATAAAGTTTAAAATGCAAATGAGAATTTTTAAAAATGTGCTTAAATATACTGTTACAATGTTAAGTAACAATACGTATTTCGATGCAATGCTTTCCTATATAATGTTATAGATTTTTCTGGAAACAGATTTCATTGCCTTTTTTTGGAATGATTTTACACAAATGAATACAGAACAAAGAAAAATATCATTGCAAAAATAAGAAATACATGAGTAATTCATGCAAGGATGCAAATCATATAAACAATATAAAGGTTATACACAAAAACATTTTATATTAACAGTGTTCAGAAATCTTGGCAAGACTCAATTGTGGAAGAAAAGAGAAATTTCTTTCCTAGACCATTTATTTTTCATAATCAACTATAGCCTGTGCCATTTTGCATTAAAACTTGAAAAATTATATAAGGGGTTTTAAATGTCCTTGCATTAAAAAGTAAGCAGTAAATATTATCCAGAATTTCATTTTTAATTATCTTTATTATTAAACATTATGCAGTTCTAATATTCTACTTTATTTGAAACAAACTCTTATTTTCCAAATGAGGAACATATAACTGTCAGAATTACTCTCTGAGTAACCGTGAGGATCAGATGAGATGTTAGCTGTGAAACACCATACAGACATGAGATGACAATTTTATTATTGTGAAGAATAAAAAAGGTTAGAAAAACTGAAAGGATGAGAGGTAGGTTTTTAACAAACACTCAATATTCTCTCATTTTTGATAGAGTTAGGCTCTTGCCTCAGTGAGATGCCAAAGTTGCAAGCCTGTTAGGGCCAGGGTGGTCTTTTTGACCAATTAGTCTCATTTTATATGCAGACAAGAGGAACTGCTGCAGCTTTCTTCAGAAATGGAACAGAGTTAAGAGCGCACGAAGGGCCCTTTTTTCTCTCCAGCTCCATTGCTTTCAAACAACAATATTTAACCAACAAAAGAAGAGACCGAGTCAATCTCAGTTTTAGTGATTCCCCTGAAAGTCATCAAATAAAAATGTGAACTTTAAAATTGATCAGGATTAATTTCACTGACACTGTATCATAACATATATCTCTTTGGAGACTCATTTGTTGGGCTGCAGATGCAAAGAAAGTAAGGAAAGAAATAAATCAGAACACAATAAGGCAATTAGACTTTTGCCATTGATAGAATACTAAAAATGTCTGATTTATCAAAGCACTAACAAACAGAAGTAAACACAAGACTTATATTTTCTTACAAAATACCTAGAGAGGAAGATTAAAATAATAACCAGGACCATGCGTATCCATAAATTTAATTTATAAATATTGCTCCATTGTCACATGATATTATTTCATTTGCTAATTTGAAGAGTACAACAGCAAGGGATGATTTATCAATGCACGTGCCACTGTGACGTGTAACTGCTGTTCTCAACTCCATGCATATCATGCTATCCAGATGAGAGAGTTCTAGGGAATCTGAAGTATAGTTCAATAAGTAAAGTTATTTAACCTTTACCTGCAGTCCTAATTGTCAATCTGAAATTAAACAGATATATGGATAGTATTTTTCTTCAACCACATCGGGATTGAGTGACATCGATAAGAAAGGTTACAATGAGAAAAATAGTTACCTGTGCAGGTCCCTACCCTAAAAGCTTATACATATTATCTCATTTAATCCTGACAACAGCTCTATAAAGGACATATTATTATCTCCATTTGCAGATGAGAAAAGTGAGTCTGAGAGAGGTATGGCAACTTGCTTTTAATAAATGCCAGAGTCAGGATTTGAACCTCGGCCTGACTAGCCCCAAAATATGTGGTCATAATCACTATCATATAGTTACTTCGAAACATGGGCTTGAAAATCTGGGGAGTCAAATTTCTTTCAAGACAACGGTGATGTCAATTACAGAAACTGTGTAATTTAACACAGGCTAATACACGAAACGTTACATTTCAATCAAAGAATTTTAGCAGTGAAGGACCCACAGGAGCCATCAAAATTAAACCCTCATCTCTGAGATGAAGAAACTGAGATGACACAGCACAGGATTTACCTAGAGGCAGATCTAACATTATTAAATGGGCACATGATTGAGTGATCATTCCACCAAATAAGTTGTTAACTTGCCTCAAATAGCTAATATATTTAAAATATCATTCACTACACAACATTACTATCTACACAAAAATGCCAAGCAAACAAATCTGCTTCAAGATGAAGCAGAGTTGTACAAGCACACCTCGGAGACAGTGCAGGTTTGGTTCCAGACCACCATCATAACGTGAATATTGCAATAAAATGTGTCACAAGAATGTTTTGGTTTCCCAGTGCATAAAAAGTTATGTTTACACTATACTATAGTCTATTGAGTGTGCAATAGCATTATGTCTAGAAAATGTACATACCTTTATTTAAAAATACTTGATTGCTAAAGAATGCTAACAAATATCTGAGCCTTCAGCAAGTCTTTTTGCGGGTAGAGGGTCTTGCCTTGATGTTGATGACTGCTGGCTGAGCAGGGTGGCGGTTGCTGAAGGTTGGGGTGGCTGTGTCATTTCTTAAAATAAGACAACAATGAAGTTTGCCTCATTATTCGACATCTCTTTCCATGAGAGATTCCTTTGTAGCGTGCGATGCTGTTTGATAGCATTTTACCCATAGTAGAACTTCTTTCAAAATTGTAGTGGACCCTCTCAAACTCTGCTGCTGATTTGTCAACTAAGTTGATGTAATATTCTAAGTCTTTTGTTGTCATTTCAACAATGTTCACAGCATCTTCACCAGGAGTAAATTCCATCTCAAGAAACCACTCTCTTTGCTCATCCATAAGAAGCAACTCTTCGCCCCTTCAAGTTTATTGTGAGACTGCAGCACTTCAGTCACGTGTTCAGGCTCCACTTCTAATTCTAGTTCTTTTGCTATTTCCATCACATCTGCAGTTACTTCCTCCTCTGAAGTGTTGTTTGTTTGTTTTTTGTTTTTGTTTTGAGACAGAGTCTCACTCCATCACCCCAGGTAGAGCACAGTGGCATCATCGTAGCTCACTTCAAACTCCTGGGCTCAAGCGATCCTCCTGCCTCAGCCTTCTGAGTAGCTAGGACCACAGGTGTGTGCCATCGCACCTGGCTAATTTTTCTATTTTTAGTAGAGATGGGGGTCTCACTCTTGCTCAGGCTGGTCTTGAACTCCTGAGCTCAAGCAATCCTCCCACCTCAACCTCCCAGAGTGTTAGGATTACAGGTGTGAGCTACCACACCTGGCCTCCACTGAGTCTTGAATTCCTCAAAGTCATCTGTGAGAGTTGAAATCAACTGCTTCCAAACTCCTGTTAATGTTGCTATTTTGACCTCCTCCCACGAATCACAAATGTTCTTAATGGCATCTAGAATAATGCATGAATGCTTTCCAGAAGGTTTTCAGTTTACTTTGCCCAGATCCATCAGAGGAATCACAATCTGTGGCAGTTATAGCCTTATGAAATGTATTTCTTAAATCATATGACTTAAAAGTCAAAATCACTCCTCAATCCATGAGCTGCAGAATGGGTATTGTGTTGGCAGGTTTGAAAATATTCCATCTCCTTGTGCATCTCCATCAGAGCTCTTGGGTGACCAGGTGCATTGTCAATCAGCAGTAACCTTTTGAAAGAAATCTTTGTTTCTGAGCAGTAGGTCTCAACAGTGGGTTTAAAATACTCAGAAAACTATGCTATAAACAGACGTGTGGTCATCCAGGCTTGGTTCTTCCGTTTATAGAGCACAAGCATAGTAGATTTAGCATAATCCTTAAGGTCCCTAGGATTTTTGGAATGGTAAATGAGCACCGGTTTCAACTTAAAGTCACCACCTGCATTGGCTCCTAACAAGAGTCAGCCTTTCCTTTGAAGCCAGGCATTGACTTCTCCTCTCTAGCTATGAAAGTCCTAGATGGCATCTTCTTTCAATAGAAGGCTGTTTTGTCTCCATTGAAAATCTGTTGTTTAGTGTAGCCACCTTCATCAAGTATCTTAGCTAGATCTTCTGAATAACTTGCTGGAGCTTCTACATCAGCACTTGCTGCTTCGCCTTACACTTTTATTTTATAGAGATAGCTTCTTTTCTTAAACCTCATAAACCAACCTCTGGTAGCTTCTGCAGCTTCCTCATCTCTCTCAGCTTTCATAGAATAGAATCCTTGTTCTGGCTTAGGTTTTGGCTTAAGGGAATGTCATGGCTCCTTTGATCTTCTATGCAGACCACTAAAACTTTCTCCATATCAGCAATAGGGCTGTTTTGCTTTCTTAACATTTGTGTGTTCACTGGAGTAGCACTTTTAATTTCCTTTAAAATCTTTTTCTTTGCATTCACAACTTGGCAAACTGGTGCAACAGGCCTAGCTTTTGGTCTGCCTTGGCTTTCGAGGCGACTTCCTCACTATGCTTAAGCATTTCTAGCTTTTGATTTAAAGGGGGAAATGTGTGACTCTTCCTTTCACTTGAACACTTAGAGGCCACTGTAGGGTTATTAATTGACCTAACTTCAATTTTGTCATGTCTCAGGGAATAGGGAGGCCTGAGAAGAGGGAGAGAGATGGGGGAATGCCTGGTTGGTGGAGCAGTCAGAACACACCCAACATTTATGGATTAAGTTCTCCATCTTACATGGGCAGGGTTTGTGGCTCCCCAAAATAATTACAATAGTAGCATCAAGGATCACTGATCACAGATCACCATAACTGATATAATAATAATGAAAAATTTTGAAATATTGTTAGAATTACCAAAATGTGACATAGAGTGATGAAGTGAGCACACACTATTGGAAAAATGGCGCTGAAAGACTTCCTCAAGGCAGGTTGCCACAAGACGTCAATTCATAAGAAACAGTATCTGCGAAGTGTAATAAAGCCAAGCACAATAAAACGAGGTATGTCTGTATTGGAGATCAGGGGAAATTCACCTATTTCATTCCACACTGGCCTCCCACATGCCAGCCCCTGTGCTAGGTAGTGGGGCACAGAGATGAAGCATTCTTAGTCTAGGCTTTGCATGGTGATAAAAATAATACAAATTGTTATGAATTTTAAGTTATTTGCTCAAAATTTAATTTTGAAGATCTACAGAATGCTCAACATTAATCCAAATAATTTATGTACACACTAAAACAGTTGCAGACCCAAGAAGGTAGCACTCAGCCCCATAAAGCAAAAGGTGACTGTGTCTGACTCATTCTCCTCTTGGAGATGGGGATGGAAGCAGAAATGCCCAGACCAAAGTGCCCATTCCAAAAAACAGTCTATCCAAGAAAACATTGAACCACTTTAGTGTCCCCAAACAGCCAATTAAGCAAGATTCCCTAGAGACCTTTCCTAATCACACGAGGCAGTCATCAGAAAATTATGAAATCAATCATATTTGTATTTTAAAAGAAATCTAAAGAAGAGAAAGTAAAATAATTCAACAAATCTATGAGAGTTGGAAATTCTATGAATATTAGTATGTATAAACATAACTAGTGCAATTTCTTGGTGAGCAAATCTAGAGAATTTCAGGGTTTTGCCCAAGGTCACCCAGCTTGATAGGGGCAGAGCCCCTAGGACCAAAAGCTTTTGACCTCAGTTCCATGCTTTTTCCTCTACATCTTATTACTGGGATAAATATCAATGCATGGCACACTCATAAGAAAGGTAGGGAAGGAGTAGAAAATTGGCACACTTGTTTGATTATGCCTATTTACCAAGATGGAATAAAGTCTACTGTACAATTTCAGGCCGATTTTGATAACAAAGTTACACATTTCTAATTTCAAAGTTACTTTGAACATGTTAACGAAAATGTTTTTATAATATCCATATAATGAAGCATACTGTCATAATACCCATCTACATGAACCTATCAGCATGTAAATGTAAGACATAAACTGTTCAGTGTACTGTCCCTAATATCTAAAATTTCACTCCACACAGAGTAGAATGTCCAAAATTTGTCATTAGCGTGATAGGTTGCTCATTGTAAATGCCCTCAAACTTTCAAATCACTCTGCCATACCTGATCGGTCATGGAAAGTCAAAAGAAGAAAAAATGAGGACTGGAACTATTATGATACTTTTAAAGTGTCAGTTTCTTTGGGATTTGACTTTCTGTATTATAAATTTCTCAGGATGGAGATTTTCTTCATTTGGCACATTTACCAGCTGCAAACTATTACGTGGCTGTGTATAAACTAGCAATAAGGAAATCCCAAGCACATGGACACAAACTGACACACAGTGAGAAATTCAATAAAATATTTGTTGAATAAATGAATGAATAGTTCTTATTGTCTTCAATCACTTTCCAAATGATATCAGGCAAACTGTATTTATAAAAAATTACAATATCATTTTAAACATGTAAACTTTAAGAGCTTTCCTGAGGAGAGTAAGTTCTCTGTTTCCATTTAGTGCTT
>RJWJ010036834.1:0-15854 GCA_004363605.1 Indri indri | reverse complement strand
AGAGAGCGCTACATGGAAGGGGCTCCCTAAGAGGAGCTGTGACCCCCAGTGGAAGGACACAGCAGCCTGCAGAGACTTACTCTCGTTCTTCCTTTGAGCTCTTGTCCTACTCCCCTGTTGGCTAAACCACCAACTGGCGAATCACAGCCCTTGGGCCACATCCAGCCCACTGTCCGTCTTGGTCCATGCTACCCAGTTTACCTATTGTCTGGTCTGCTTTCACACTACAATGACAGAGCTGAGTGGTTATCACAGAGAGTGGATGGTCTGTAAAGTCTAAAACATTTATTATCTGGCCCTTTAAGAAAAAGTTTGCAGACTCCTGGGCTAAACCCACTGGAAGCCAGAAGACAAGGGATGTCCACATAGTGCCAGGGCAAGGTGGAAAAAGGTCAAGAGTGCACGTGGAGGGACCAACCCATCACACTCCTCACCTGTGCCATCAGTCACAGAACTGGAGAACTACTAGGAGAACCTAGGACAAAAATATTGAAAACAGAGATCCCTACAATGACCCTGAATGTAAACAAAACCATGGGCTTCTTAAAAAGCTGCCTTCTAAGAACCAGCCATTTCTGAATTAGGCTCATGTACAATTATGGAAAGATGAAATGTGAAAAGCCCAGAGGCACTCAGCATCTTCGTGATATTATTCTGGCAAATTTTCTGGGTTTAATATCTTCTAAAAACTTAACATCCAAAGTTATCTTTAATAAACAGAAAATATGTAAGGATTCTCTTTATTCTTTAGGACAGAGAACAATGAAATGCCTCCTAATAATTCCCAGTATCCATGTGCAAATATTGACGCTCTACCACTTGCCCTTCCTGACAGCAGCCCCCCGTGATAGCACAGTAAACAGGACAGACATGTTCTTCTGCCAGAAAAACACATCGTCCTTCTAGTGGAGGAGATACCAATGAACAAGATAAAATAAGTACAAAGGGTAATTTTAGAGAGTGAAAATCCTCTCAGAGAAATGAGAACTGAGTGATGGGGCAGGGAAGCACTGCTGAGGACAGTGATGAGGACATGGTCGTGGCAAACTCAGGGGCAGAGCATTTAAGGCAGAGGCAGCAGCAGGCACAGAGGCAAGGCTTTGCCACAGGCATATGCGGGGTGATGAGGGGGATGTCATGGTGGCTGGCAGGCAGCACTGTGGATGAGGCCCGAGAGTTAGGAGAGGTCCTGTGGTCTCCAACGCTGTGCAGAAAAGAGCTAACGTAGTAGATTGGGGACTGTAGCATTGGACAGGCCTGCTTGCAAGCATGGCCCTTGGCTGGCGTCTGAGAACTTGGATTCCCACCATTCTAACTGGTAAGAGTGGCTTTACATGCTTAATGTTTGTACAATTTGGTTTATGCTGAACACCTGTTTTCCTTCTGGGAGTCAGGAATGTTGCCATGTGTCAGGCAGAGGGTGCCTACGTGACCAGCCTCCAGTGAAAACCCAGGGCACTGAGTCTCTAGTGAGCTTCCCTGGTAGAGAACATTTTGCACATGTCCTAGTATGTTGCTGGGAGAATTAAGCACATCCTGTGTGACCCCACTGGGAGAGGACGTTGGGAAGCTAGTGCCTGGTTTCCTCCAGTCTTCACCCACAGACAGAAAAGCTGCCAGGTAAGAATCTTGTATCCTGCAAAACGAGGGAAGTTGCATGAATGATGGACAAATAAGACTTTTCCAGATAAGCAAACACGAAGGGCATTTGTCACTACTAGACCTACCCTATAGGAAATACTCAGAACTGCCCTTTGCTGATGTTGCTTCACGTCCTTTCACCAGGACAATTCATAGCTGTGAGTCCTTCTAGGGAACCACCAAACCTGGGGGTGGTCTTGGGGACCTCTGACACAAACGGTGGACCTGTATTTCATTCATTTACTCTGTGCCAGAAACCATGGGAAGCTGTTTACGTGGACTTTTCCATGTAATCCTCATGACAGTCTCTGAGGTGGGCAACCTCTCCCCATCCTCACTACCACTATTTTACAGATGGAGAAATTAAGACTCAGAGAGTTTCAGTCTCCCTCTGGGTCACCCAGCTGAGCCTGACGGACAATCCAGGTGGTCTAACTACCAACCCTAGAATTCACCCTCTGGGCTCACCCACAGTGCCCACACGGCCTGCAGGGAAATGCAGGGATATTGTCACATATTTTCTGAGATGGTTGCCCATTTTAAGACTTTATTTTATCATGAGATGCTCCAGCACAGCTCATTCAAGCTCCACCTCTTAATCTTGATAGTGAATTTGAGTCTTTGTTATAAGAAAGACTATTAAGATTTGGCAATAAGATTCTTCAAGGGTGATAAATATCCCTTTAGAGGGACTGTATATCCATTGACTGAATAACTCTGTCCTAAAAATGAAAGTCACACTTGGAGAACAGAAGGGTGGGTTATGAAAATGCAAATCAGAATGACTTTATTGGCCGAATTGAATTCTGCTGCTCTGGTCACAAAGAAGCATGAGTTAGGTAGGCCCCTGCTAAGCCGAGTGTGGTGCTTTATGGAAGACAGGAACTCAGCATTAGTGAGCTCATAATAGCCTGTGATGTCTGCTGTTCAAAGGCAGCAGCGGAAAATGATAAGATGCTATTATTTCCATTATTTTAGAACGTATTTGTGTTCTTTTCAAAATAAAGATCTCTTTAGGCCTGACCTCCTTTCTCATCAATATTTCTCAAAGTGAGTTACATATACCACTGTGGTATGTGTATAATAATTTTAGGCAATACACTCAGATGAATATTTTTAAAGTTAATAATTATGTCATTTTAATGCTTACTTTCTATTTATAGCAATACAGATTTTCTATTTATCATAATGGTAGAAAATTTCCTTTCTAAATATATTTGTGCAAAATTGTAAATTGATTTAAATAAAAATTAGTAAAGACTAAAGAAAATACGTTCTATTAAAAAATCATATAAAATACTTAAGTTGGATAAACCCTGAGTTGGATAACTTATCTGAGAAAGTTTGCACGTAGGGAAGGTCAGAAGTAGGATGGGTGGTATGAGAGCAGAGATCATAGCAGTCAGAACCAGAAGAGAGTAAGGCCATGGTAAATTTTAAATCAGCATTTCTCTAAGTGTCATCTCTGGACCTGCAGCTTCCTGGGAGCTTGTTAAAAATGCGATTCTCAGGCACCCCCCCAGACTCACAGAATCAGAAACTCTGGAGGTGGGACCCAGAAATTTGTGTTTTCATTAATCCCTCTGGGTGATCCCAATGCCCAAGTTTGAGCACCACAGCTT
This sequence comes from Indri indri, assembly GCA_004363605.1. Classification (NCBI taxonomy): domain Eukaryota; kingdom Metazoa; phylum Chordata; class Mammalia; order Primates; family Indriidae; genus Indri; species Indri indri. Next base: position 12,591 of record RJWJ010036834.1, on the reverse strand, counting down.
GAAATGATGCACCATTCAATCACTTATTCAATCAATCAATAAATGCAAGTGAAACATCTTTCACATGCAAAGTTCATATTCACACTTAAGGCCCTGAAAAGCCACACAGGAAGGAAGCATTTCCAACATTTTACCAAAGACCCATGATGCATGCTGTGAGTGAATCTTGGTAAATTCTGATACTTAGGGCCTGAGCCAAGGAGGCTTTGCTGTACAGGGAGGCTCAAAGGCCTGGAGCTGTGATCTCCTGGGGTATTTGCAGGGAGACTTCCTGGTGCGACCAAGACATATACTCATTTTATTGTCATAGAGCTGATGAGACTCTGGTCAAGAATTAAATGTCCTGGGTTTGCTGGAGGCAAGCATGCATATGGATAGATCATCACAGCAGGGTGGTTCTCCTGCATGTGAGCCGAGACCTTCAAGCCTAAGGAAATTTCAATCTGGAGATCAGGAGCAAGGAGGCCACTGGTCAGCCCGGCCGATGGGCTGTACACACCTACTGCCCCTTGCAGGTTAAATAACCAGCAGTGGAATCAGAAATGACTGAGCAAGGGTCAGGCCAAAAAGAGGAGTATTTCATCAAATTAAGGGATACAACAACAGGATTCACTTTCCCCAGGGAGCACATCACTGGAAATTTGCTAGGTGGGGATATTTGCAGCTTGGAATTTACTCTCTGCATCTAAAATTGGGCAGCTTTGGAGTTTAAATTCAAAGTACTACGTGATCTTGGAAAGGAAAAAGAGACCAAGATTTACAAAGGGCTTTCTCTGTGAATGTCAGAAGGAGGATAAATGGGTTCAAACTCTATAGAGCTGCCACTGTCCAGTATGGCAGCCACCAGTCACACATACCTATTGAACACCTAAAATGTAGTGAGTCCAAATTAAAAGGTGCTATTAAGTGCAAAATGCACACTGGATTTTAAAGACATGGTATGAAAAATAATGTAAAATATTTCCTTCATAATTTTTCTATTAACTGCAAGTTAAAATGATACTATTTTGGATATTGGGCTAAAAAATATATTACAATTAATGTCACCTGTTTTTTTTTTTTTACTTCTTTTGACATGGCTACCAGAAAATTTAAAATTACATATGTGGCTTGGATTACGTCAGAGCTGATGTCAGCAAACTTTTTCTTAAAGGGCCAGTGAGTAAATATTTTAGACTTTGTGGACTGACAGGCAAAGTTGAGGATATTATGTAGCCACTTACATAAGCACTTAAAATGCAGCCATTTAAAATGTAACACCAGTCTTAGTTTGCCAGCTGTCTGCAAACAAGTGGCAAGCTGGATTTGGCCCACACATCAGAGTTTACAAACCCCTGTTCCAGAGCATAACATTGGTCAAAATATCCAAGGAATAGCCCCACGGACCCAGCAGTCCCGCTTCTGTGTTGCCAACTGTGTGAGCCGACATTTAGCAGGGGGGTGGCAACTGTGAGGAAACAGGCTTAGAACCAAAACTGGTCAGCTGCTAAGGGGCAAGGTGGGACTCAACCATGATACGTGTGACTACAAAATTCATGTTCTTAATCACGATGCTTCACCGATGGAAGGTGCCTTTTTATTTTCTCCTTTTCTCTTTTTTGGGGAAAACCTTTCTTATGACTATATGACTATGTCACATAGACCTGACACCATGCTTGGCCCTGAGAAGGTGCTCATTGAATGGATAAACAAAAGGAAGCTGTGAGTGACTGGGGGCCTCCTCATGGCAGTTTTGGAATCTCTTTCTTGCCTCTCTTTCAATACAAATGACCAAGGGTCGACTGTAGCTCAGCCACCTAATGCAGGCCCCTGCTTTTCATGCATAAGGCACTGACCTTTAAATTCATTTGAAAGATAGGTACAGCCTATCAGGTGAGACGAAATAGACCTCCAAGGGCCCAATAGTTTGCACTCGGTACATCAAGAGTTAATCCTCTGATGCTGAGGGTTATTAAAATAGGAAATACAAAGCAGTCATATCCTATCTTTTGAAAGCAGAGGAGCTGGCTAGCACTGACTTGAGAAAATTGTTATTTATTAAAAATGAGATAGTCATGGGCCAGTGACTAACCCGATTGGGTTCAAAGACAATTCCACCCACGAGGTGAGTAATACATTTCTTAAGAAAGGTGTTTTGTTAAACACAAAATGCCAATAGCATTATTATTCATCTGCTCTGGGCTCACTTGTAGGATCTTTTCCCATTATAATAGCATCTACTATGAAGAGACCCTCACCATAGCCATATACCATTTTCTCTCCCAAGTCAATGCTGGCACAGAGCTGGGGCTTCCTTCAAGCCCTGGTTCTGGCTCAGGTGTTCCCTGATAATTCTAGACAAGGCTGGAATAGATTGAAAACAGATTCCACGAAGCCACTGGGTCGACATTAGGCTATTTCCTGGACACAGAAAAGGGCAGAGGGAGAGCGAAGGGAATAATTTTCTATCTTTGTTGACTGAAAAAGCAACACAAAGTCCTTAAAAAGTTAATGAAAGGCCAGAGGGATGCATTCGGACCATGCTTTCCAAACTAAGAATGTGACAGCACAGTAAGTCCACAGGAATCTGAGTCATACAGCAAAAGGCTGTTAGGTTCCTGGATTGAGTTTAGATGTTGAAGTCAAGCAAGCCTGGCTTTGAATCCTCACGCCACCATTTACTATTAATATCTATGCAGCTTCCATGGAGGCTCTTTCTTTTCCATAAAGGCTGAAGTTTGGTGCATCCAAGAAAAGGGCAGTGATAACTATTAATATTTTGCATGGTCATTGGAAGGATTAAAGAACAGGCACACTAATGTACTTAGAGAATAGTAAGGAAGTGCTGCATAAATATTCATATTATGAGTATTTGAAATCAGAAAGCCCTGGATGTCTGAAGTGTTTGGTTGTTATATAAATTAGAGAAGGCTCTTGGGAGACGGAAACAAGTTCATTGGCATCTCATATTAATTCTCCCTTTGCCTGTCATCTGGGAATGTTAGCACAACACACTGACTCATTTTAGGAGTAAGAAGGTATGATTACATGATTGGAATTTTGTAGCATATCTTTCCAGCTCACTCTTGTAACAGACATTGCTAATCCATTGCTGCATTTCTGTGACTTTGGCTGGGTCCAACATGAGAATCCTCCCAATGCAGCCTCCCAACATATGCTGCCAAATAATTGAAAGTCATCATCTGAATCAAAACTGCCTATCTTCCTTGGCACAGTCAAATTTGTATACCATTTCAGTGGTTGGCACCAGGTAGATGCTCAAGAACTTAAATTTTTATCCATTTATGTTTGAGAATATACATTTTCTACAGTGTCGACTGATCCAGGTATATGAGCTATTTATAACATGGCAATGTTTCTAAAACCATTTCAAATTGTTACTGTATTTTGTGTTGTTTTGTGGTGAGAGTAGTTGAAAAGAGTGTAAATTCATGTTTTGCATCTTGCACATGATTTATAAATGTAATTATAACTGTGGATAGTGACCGCCTATAACTATATTTAATAGACTGCATTTTCTGGTTTTCATCTGGATTTTTGCAACCATATTGATAGAGCAGTGATAAGGAGGAGGAGATAAAAAGTTATACCTAAGTCCTATGTGCCTGTTTGCTCTAAACACTGAAAACTATGAGAAAGACAATGCATTAATTAAGGTGGGAAAGCAAGCTCTGATATTGCAAAACTTATTTTCTAACTGGTTTCATGTTCATAATTAATGGCTAATATTCTGCCATTTATAAGGAATTAAAATAAACAGTGGTTTAATGAGATTTCACTAGGCCACTCGCAGGCACTCAATCAAATCTTATTTTCAATATGTGAAAAATGTCTCCTTGACTCTTAATGCATTTGGGGTCAACAGTAACATCTTCATACATAAAAGATTCCATTCTGCTTTTAAAGAAGAAGTAATTATAAGATAAGGGTCACATAGAAGGTCTAGGTTTTGTGTAACTTCTGTTCTAATTAATTTATCATATGTGGGATTTTGCTTTGGCTTCCAAGTGTTGATCTTTTATAGCTACCGCATTCCAAGTGATAATGAGTTTTATTCCTTCAAAAGGTCATCTTTGATATAATTTCACTGTGAACAGAGGGAACCTGTGAGCATGGGTGTTCCTGGATGAGGTTGCATCGTGAAAAGTCATTGGGCAAAGTCCTAGGTCTTCTTTGCCCACAGATGTTATTTGGAAACCAAGGGGCCAAGGCATTTGAACAAAAGGTGAGAAATTTGATTAATCATTAGGAAGATTGCCTTCACAATGTCAGCCCCATGGAAGTATTTGGGGCATTAGAAATACATGTATCTGAGAATTTCTTTCCTTTTCCCCCTTCTGTTTCCTAAGTGAAATGACCTGGATGTTATTTGTATTTGTCTTGTGTTTATTTTGTGGTTGGTTTTTCCTTTGGCAGTATGATCAACATCTGGGGTCCTCACCTCAGCCCCTTCATCATCAGGAAACCTTTGTGGTGGTGTTAGGATTGTTTCCTTCTTTCTGATGTTTCTCATTCTTTGAAAGATTTTGGTCTCCAAGCAAACTGCAGTTATTAAGTAATAGGTATTAATACATTTCCAAGGACCTGCCCACTCCCACCACTTTTTTTGTTTTTTAAATCAAAGACATATATAATTGTCAAATAGAAGGTTCTTAGATAATCAACGAAGCTGAGTTGATAGAATTCTGGCTCAAAGCAGAGAAACCTGATACCAACATAGCCAAGGATAAATGTATGATTTCAGTTGGGATTTCTGAAATGCTGACGATTTGCAAATCATAATCACTGACTGCCAAGAAGCCCCTGGATTAATGCTCCTCGAATGCCACTATGTATGCAAATCACCTGGGATCTTGTTAAACACACAGAGTCTGATTCAATGGGTCTGGGGTGGGGCCTGAGATCCAATGTTTCTGACAAACTCTCAAGTGATGCTGAGAGTAAATCACATTGTGAGAAGCAGGGCCCTGGGTAATTAGGGAGAGCAAACAGGAAATGGGGCCACAGGCCAGGGCTCTTCAGTTCCAAGGTAGATTTACTACGCATTCTCTGTATGCCAAGCCCATTATAACTCCAGGTACATTTTTCTGTAAAACACATTAATGGGACAGTTTTTTCTTTCAATGGCTCATTCCACATCTTGCCACATAAAAGTTCTGTGCACTTCAGAAAAGAGCCAGGCTATGCCCAGGGTTGGGTTTATTCCCATGGCTATTTAGAAAATGCCTATAATACCATTTTAACTAGCCTTCCTCCATGCATGGATTCATTGATTTATTTAACAAACATTTTTGTGTCCATACAAGTATATAGTGCTAAAAGAAACAGACACAGTCCCTGCCACCATGGAGTGTCAAGCTAGGAAGATATCGAACAGATAACACCAATAAATATGTAATTATTTTATACTATGAGCATTAGGAAAGTAGAGAGTACATCCTCACACCTTCTAAGTGCTTCCACCCCTCACCAATTACAAGCAGACAGAGCTCTAGGTCTTATTCTTCTTCTCCCTGTGTCTCTTCCATTTGTCCAAGGAATAATCATTGTTCCAGGCACTGTGCCTACTGAAACAACAGTGCTTGCTTCCCTCAGGGACCATGAAGAATGGCAGGAGAGAAAGATGCTGACTTCCATAATCTACTCCACTACCTGTGTCATAACAGAACCTAGCACAGTGCCTCTCACAGTGCTCGCATTCAAATAAAATATTTTGAATGAATAAATGAATGGAGTTGTCAATAAGTATGAGTGTCCTCTCTGTACTGAGAATCAGAAAAGGTTCAATATAGGGGATTTCATTATGAGCTTTATATGCAGACAGTATGGGGTATGCATCCCAGCCTTGCCACCATTCAGCTCTCAGAAATTCTGATCCCTCTTTTGGGAAAAAAAAAAAAAATTAGTGATAATAACATATTCCTTATAGGATTATTGTGGGGATTAAATGAGATAACATCTATGAAATGCTTACTCTAGGGTCTGGCAAAGGGTGAATGTTCAGTAAATAATAATGGTGGTTACTCTTAATATTGTCTTTATTAATATTTTCCTAATGATTATTATGGAAGTGCTATATAATATGGCTCTCAAAGGAGGGGAGGCATTTTGACACATGGAGATGATGAGAAAGATTCTGCAGAGAAAATGAATCTTTAAGAATCAGATTATTGCTTACACATCCAATAAATATGCCACTGGTTATTTGTGCTTGCCAGGGAATTAGGTGAAGATTAATTAATATTTATAAAGTATTTTGATATCCATGTAATATCTAGCAAGCAATTAGTTCTGTAACACAAAGCCAAATCCTTTTACATACCAAACAATGTAAAACAAACCGAATACAGCTGTGTAAGAAAGAACGGAATTTCATTAACTCATGTTGTAGGAAATATGGAGCTGGTTGGAGTTTTTTTTTCCTTGTTTTAGTAGTTTTCTTGCTTATTTTCTCTGGCTTCCTACTGCATTTTCCTCCCTACCCCCTGCAACCCCAAATCAAATTATTTCCTCTTGGGTAGCAGTGAAAACAGAAGTGGGATAAAGGTAAATGCAATTCTGGCCCCTCCAGCCTGGAAGGTGATCTGAGCCCAAGGGCATATGCAGGAAAAGGGCTCCCAAAGTGCATATTTCTGTATCCATCATCCTAGTCAAGTGGCATTAAAGGTCAGTGCCCCCTTAATCTAGATCCCCACTGAGAAGAATGTTGAGGCAGGGGAAGAGGGGATAAAAAGAAAATTAAGTCAAAATAAAAGATTTGTTCCTTCTTAACAGTGCTTTCTCACTCTCTCCAGCCCACATGTGCCCATATATTCCCAACCACGAACGCCCCCCGCTCCCTGGTGACTTGACTAACGAAGGAAAGATTCTCCCAACCTCTTCTAATCATTTTCCACGGACCATTCTTACTCCTGCACCATGTGTTGCTTCTATCTGTAAATCCCTTTTCTCCACCTTTTTCTAAAGCCCATCACTCTAGCCTAAAATGTTCAATCCTGTGTTCACCGTGGAAGCCTCTGTCTGGTCTACACAACTTTATCTAAAATGTTGTTAGTATAGTCATTCCTTGGTATCTGGGGAGAATTTGTTCCAGGATCCCTTGGATGCCAAAACCCCTTACATAAATGTCGTGGCATTTGCATATAACCTACAAACGTCCTGTATACAGTTGGCCCTTGAACAATACAAGTTTGAACTATGAGGGTTCTCTTACGCATGATTGTTTTTTCAACCAAGCAAGGATCAGAAATACAGTATTCACAAGATGTGAAACCTGCATTCACAGGGCTGACTTTTTGTATGCTCAGGTTTTGCAGGGCTGACTGTGGGACTTGAGTATGTGTGGATTTGGGTATATGAGGGGGATTCTGGAATGAATCCCCGCGTATACCAAGGGATGACTGTACTTTAAATCATCTCTAGATTACTTATAATATATAATACAATATAAATGCTATGTAAATAGTTGTTATATTGTATTTTTATTTGTATTTTTTATTGTTGTATTTTTTAATTGTTTTTTTCTTGAATATTTCAACCTGCAGTTGCCTGAATACACAGATGTGGGATCTGTGGATATGAAGGGCTGCCTGTACGTGCAACAGATGTGAAAGGAGTTTCCGTGGAGGAGGCAGGTGTTGGGGCCTAGCTTTCTCTCTAAGCCCTGTGCTCTCTTCCTACATGTCGTTTCAGAAACGGTTCTGTAATGGTACTGAAAGCCTTGCCCTAGAGGAGGGCTTCCTAATCAAACTCGACAGAGCCTAACTACCAGACTCAACCATCTAGAAAATGCATAGCCTTTATCCTCTAGTAAGAAGGTGACCAACTGTCTCTATTTGTCTAGACTGAGAGGTTTCCCAGAGCATGGGACTTGCAGTGCCAAAAGCAGGACAGTTTTGGGCAAACTAGAGTGGTTGGCCATTCTACTCCTATCCCACTCCTATCCCACAGGGACAGAGGATTCTATCTCCATCAGGATGAGAAACCAGTGAAAAATCAGGAACTTCTGGCTCCATGTCACACTTATACCACATTTGACCATCCTATACCATAAATTCTCAGTTTTTTTCCCTTTACCATTATTGTTCTGTTAAAATAACCCAACCAATATCTGGCCTATTCCCTTCAAGTTTAAAAAAAAAAAAAAGCATTAGTCCTGAGAATCTTTATAAAGTAGTTTTATATCCGATTCTCCCCAGATGTTCCATACTCTGCCTCAGTTTCCCTACAGTAGTGACTGTTTCTTGAAGTCAAAGACAAAAGAGTTCAGATGTTGTCCAGGAGGAAGCTAGCCTGGCTTATCTACAGATTGCCTGTGTTCTACAGTACACTTACAAAAAGGCAGGGCCTACTCCTCCATCCACTTTCATTTCCAGAGCCCAGGGCTTACATTGTCACTGCATCAGGAAATTCATGGTGGGCCCTTCCCCATCTCTTGGTAAGGCTCACTGATCTGACACCCTGGCTCCATAGCACTCACTCATTGGGTTGCAGACCCCTGCTTGACTCCTTGGTACCTTAATAAAGACTGCTGCTGTCCACAGAGCCAGTACCTAAAGCCTTCTTGTGGCTAAACCATAAATTCTTATGCAAAACAGTAAAGATGATGACATCCTATCAGAAAGAAGTTCAAAAAATACTTAAGGCACTATCTGCCTGGAAAATCACAAACCTAAACTTTCTCTATCCCCTTCTAAAAGCCCAATAAGCATATTTTACTAAATTAACATTATTATTTTTTAAATAAATTAGCACCAGCACAGCAAGACTGAGCCTGTGTTGCCTGAATGAGATAGGAGCCAAATGTGTCTGCAGATAGAAATAACCCCTATTTTATCACCAGGCAGAGGGTAAGCAGAACATGCCAGGGGCTTGATGAATCATTTCAGAGCCAGCCATGTGGCATTTTCCTGTAATTAGCTCGATTGTACATTCTTAGTACCTTTCCCAAGTCCCCTGAGAGTCAACTATATAGGCTTTCTCAGCTTTTCCAGCTGTTGTAACTCGAAAACCCGCCTCACCCTTCCTGTGGTCGATGTCTGCTAATGCCACATTTTAAAAACATTTAGATGTGTATGCGCAATCTCTAAATTATCCGAAGTACCTGCCAAACTATTTCACCAAGAAATCCACTAAGTTACTTACAAATCAAAAAAGTTTATAGAACAAATTGCCACATTCAGTCATTTGCAGGCACTTTTCATTGTACAAAGCAATTTAAAATTACTGGAGTACTTTGCCTTTCCGCCCCACAATCAGTGCTTCAGTCTGGAAGTGATTGGGATTCTATTCCTGAGACAAGCAAGGTAATTTAACTTTTCTGGAGGTATAATATATATATATATATGTATGTATATAGTAGCACTTATTTTTGAAATGATTGGGATTCTGATCACATGCAGAATTGAACATTTTAAAATTACTAAAATGTTTAAAATTTTACCAATCCTTCAAGTTCGGGATTGAACTTGGGATTGTATGTAGAAAATAAAAACCACATGACCATTTTACATCCTTGTCCCCATTCATTATTAAAATCAGAATTTTGATTCGGACGATTTAAGCCTCCTGCTATATAGGAGGCATTGCAGTTCTGAAATAGTCTGACTTCATGCAAAAGCAACTCTCTCTGATTTCAGGTTTTCATTTGGCTCCTGTGTGGCTATTTATAGCAAAGTAATTCCAAATCAGAATTGCCTCTCCGTTAGCAGACAATGCATCTTAAAAATATTTATTAAAATTGCTTAGATCTAGGAGAAATAAGCCAAGGAGATTTTAGTCATTGCTAGTCACTAAATTCAAAATTGGACCAAAAGCACTTTCAGCTAATGAGAAGTTTTTCTTTCATTTTGCTTTCTGAAGCATCAGAAAAAAATGATATTTAAAGATGGTACAATACAAAGTAGACTCCTGGCATTTTCCTAATGAATTCAGGTTGCAAAAACAAAGTCATAGAGGGTAGCTGGGAAGCTGGGACGTATCACTGCTCCAGTGGGCTCAGGCGAGACACTCCTGTGCTGTCTGACCATTTTCTTACATTTGCTTACTAAACTCATGGAGAGAAAGCCCTTTGAAAAAGAAGAAAGCCCTTTGTTCTTGTTAATTATTATTATTATTATTGTTATTTGGCTACATTTTCAGTATTGAAAATTTCAAGGAAACATAAAAGTGGAGAGAACCAATGAAGAACTTCTCTGTATCCATCACTCAACCTCAATATTAAACTCATGGCTGTTCTTGGTTCATCTGAAAACCCAACCATTCACTCCTTCCCTGGATTGTCTTTAAGAAAATTCTAGGTACCATATCTTTCATCGACAAATATTTATAATTTGTCTGTGAGAGATTAAATCTCCTTTTTTTTTTTTTTACCATAAGCATCATACATCACATCTGAACAAAAATAAGAATCTCTGAATGTCACCGAATATCCAGTCTCTGTTTATATTTTCTAACTTAAATTTTTTACAGTTTATTTTTGAATCAGGATCCGAATATTATTAATTGGTTGTAGTATTAATGATTAATATTATTAATCAATTGATTGGTATGTCTCTTAAATGTCTTAATTCACAGAGACTTCTGTTTATATGTATTTATCTTGTCTTTGGAACTTTTTGTTGAATACTCACTCTGGGCTGTTTTCATAGTGTAGGTTTTGCTGATTGCATGTGTATGATGTTGTTTAATATGTTCACCAGTCCCCTGTGCTTCCTACAAATAGATAGTTACATCGTAGACGCTAGATCAGATTCATGTTCAATATTTTTGGCTCAAGACCAGGCGGTACTGTGAACTTCCTTCAGGAGGTACAAATGTCTGGTGGTCTGCTTTTTATTGATGGTTATTGCTTAGATATATTAATTAAGGATTGTAAATTTATGATATTCTATCATTTCTTCATCATTTATTAACTGGAAAGAGAAACTCCCTTCATCAAATATTTAATTATCTCTACGCGGAATTCTTAAAGGAAAAGCAAGATAAGTGTTTAGTTCTTTCCATTTAGTTTCTAATATAGTGAATTGGTTTCTATCCATCTTTGTAAGGTAACCAATAAATAATTTTGTTTTTTACCAATCATTATGAACTTATGCATTTAAATATATTTAATGTGTTTCAATCCACTGAAATTCCTAATCTTATTTTGAGGCTCAAGTTGTTTCATCTTTGGGCTACTGACATTGGCTTCTCTAAATGGCATGACCCTAACAGCATCAGATAGCTTCCCTGCGTTTTCATATGACAAGTTTTACACATTTTTCTTGTTTACTTCTTGCCTTAGACATGAAATTAACCATTTTCCCAAGGAGGCTTGGTTTCTTTGCTGGGAAATTATAACCTATTTGCTAAGGAAGCTCATGCTACCGGGTTGCTCTCCGTTTCTAGTTCTTTTTAGTAGATAGAGATAGAATCCATGAATTTTTAATATAAAACACATAATAAATCATATCAATAATCCCACTTCTAATTCTCTAGCATTTTAAATTAACCTCATTGATCTTATATCTGTATCTTCTTCCTCTCTCACCTCAAAATTTTAATTCTCCTGCAAATTAACATAATCATTTGCTTTATCTTTCAACACATAGAATGATGGCAAAAATAACACCAACACTACCTCCAACAATAGCATCGCTGAAAACAGTTTAAGATTACCCTTCGCCATTTTTTGTTTTTTATTTTTTTAATTGCCCTAAGGTATATTCCACTAACGGATACAGTCAAATTACTGTGTTTTAAAGTAACTGGGAACAGTTCCTCTCTAGGAGTTATGCCATCATCTGAGTACACATTTAAGTTCAATTGTTTCTCTGATTTTTAATTTTAGAATTGCCTTTTGTTTTGTTTTTATTTTGTTTTGTTTTGTTAGGTTATCAAAAAAACTTCCCCCCACCCCCGTCCCCTCAACCTTATTCCATACTTTTCACTTTACATAACTGTGTTAGATTATATATCCTAGAAATGACCATAGCAGTATTCTTAGGCATGCATGGCCTTCCAGACCTTTCTAACAGGCAAAGTCTATCCTGTTCCCCCTCCTCTGCTGCACCAACTTACTTGAATCTGGGTGGGCCTTACAACTCCCCCCACAAAAAAGTTGAATGTGGCAAAAGTGACATTGTGTGACTTCTGAGACTAAGTCATAAGCTTGGCCAGCCTCTCTCTCAGGACAGACACCTTCGGAGCCCTGGGCTGACGTGTAAGAAGTACAGCTACCTGGAAGCCTCCATGCTGGAGAGACCACGTGGAGAGACAGAGAGCAACACAGATGATATCCAAGGAGACCCAGCTGTGCCAGCTCTGACCCCCAGTTATTTGCCCCCCATTCCAGCTACAGGTCATGTGAGCAAGCAAGCTTCCAGATGATTCCAGCCTCAGCCATGGAATGCAAACACTTGAGAAATCCTGAGCAAGACCCTCCCAGCTGAGCCCGCATAATCCCTAGACTGAGAGACAGTCATAAAATGATGCTGACATCTTAAGCCTTGTGCTAAGTTTGTACAATATAAATAGATAACTGGAACAGCAACCAGTTTTTTAAAATATCATGGTTTAACCTACCTTTTCCTAAAAAAAAAAGTAACTTTG
>RJWJ010036833.1:0-15872 GCA_004363605.1 Indri indri | reverse complement strand
CTGTAGTCCCAGCTACTTGGGAGGCTGAGGCAGGAGAATCACTTGATTCCAGCAGTTGGAGGTTGCAGTAAGCTACGATGACATCACTGTACTCTACCTAGGGTGACAGAGTGAGACTGTCTCAAAAAAAAAAAAAAAAAAGGAAAACTTATAAAACCATATTCAAATGCAAAGTTTGTGGCATTAGTACTAATAATGAACTCCCATTAATGAGTGGTTACCATGTGCAAACTGCATGTACATTATACCAGTGCAAAGTCTGTTACGGACCAAAATAAAAATGATCATTTTTTTCGCTTGAACTTCAAAAACAGGGGCTTGCAAACTGCAGCCCATGGGCCAAATCTGGTCTTGCCTATTTTGTCAGTAAAGTTTTACTGAAACGCAGCCATACCCATTCTTATCACCTAGGGCTGCGTTTGTGCTGCATCAGCAGAGTTGAGTAGTTGCAGCAGAAACCACACCGCACAAAGCTTCATATATTTACTATCTGGGCTTTACATAAAATGTCTGTCAACTCCTGTTCAAAAAGAACTTTCACAGGTATAGGTATTATTTATTCCTATTTTATGGTTAGGAAAATGAAGCTAAGAGGGGTTAAACCCCTAGCCCGTGGCCGTCCCGTCAGTGACAGAGGCACGCCCTGAACCCAGGTGTGCGCTGACTCTGGCTGCTGCCTTTGGCGCTATGTCACTAGAACCCAGAATGTCACACCTTGGAGGGGCAGGGGAGCATCTGCCCAGGATTCCTCACTCTTCAGAGGAGAAAATGAGCATGGCTTGCCCTGGGCGACAACCCAGGACCACAGCAGCACCCCATCCAGCTCCCAAGTCTGCAGACCCTTGGCCTCCGCTCTTCCCGCCCAGCTCTGAGGATGGCGCTGCTGCTCAGGAGACCCTCCTGTGTGATCTGGTCTCTTGAGGTTCGTGAGTAGGAAGCTCGCGGCATCTGCTGAGCGCTGGCCCTATGGTGACTTTGTCTGCAAAATTATTACATTTAGGTCTCAAACCTGAGAAAATAGGTTAGAATTTTTTCTAATCTACCAAGAGATTTTTTTATGGTAAAATGGCCACAGTGAGGCTGGTCATATCAGAGGTGACTCCTGCAGAATTGGGCCTTGCCGCTTGCCCTCGGAGCCCGTCTGTCCACTCCCAAATGATTGCAGCAAAAACAGTAGTAACGACACCCACCAGGCTCTGTTCCATGCACACCACACACGCTACCTTGCTTGGCGCTCACAGCAATGCTAGGAGGTAGATACAGGAGAGGAAACTGAGGCACGGTGTGATGAAGCAACCTGCCCAAGGCTGTGTGATTCCTGCTGGACTTGAACCCAGGCGGTGCGGCCCCTGAGCCTTCGCTCTCTCCTCTGCTGCCTCCAAAACCTGTGGTTTGATTTTCTGACCCAGCCTTCTGCCCTCTCGCTAGGAAATTCCTCTCAGGGCCATAGTTTCAGAGACACAGGTACTGACCGTTTGCTAAAGGGACGAAAGTAAAGAAAATTATGCCTCCCTCCACACGCTTCGTTCAAATCCTGGGGGCTGGATGGCACTAACCTCTAACAAATGTAAACCAATTCTCCCGTCCTCTCTGAGTACTAGGGAAGCCTTTGTGTTGTGTTTAACACTTACTTACGTGATGTCTTAGGAATTTTTGAGGAATCGTATTTCATGACTGTATTCTTTACTTCCCTGTAGTGTCTGGGAAATTCTTAAGCTATATTTGTTTTTTGGTTTGGGGATTTTTTATTTATTTATTTTTTTTGGTGGCCTCTGGTTGAATCACACATGTGAGGAGGGACACAGCTGCGCGAACTTAGGGGAGAGAGAATGACCGAAAGTTCGGTACTTGTCCCCGAAGCCACAAGTGGGCCGAGGAGAATGAAAGAGGAGTTTACCTAACCTTTAGAGGGAAAGAAGTCCAAGAAGCAGCGTTGTCACGGCTGGCTCAAAACACGAGAACAGCTTCCTGGCTCCCAGGGCGCCTCAGCCCTAAACGTGATCTAAAATAGTCCGGCCTGCTCCCTGCGCTGCTCCTGCAAAACACACCCAGACATGGACTGCGGGGACAGGGGCAAGGATGTGACCCTCTTCTTCCCAGTTACGTACCCTGGGCTATTGGTGGCAGAAGCCATCTGCACTCCACAACCTAGAGATGTGACCTGTTACTATCACTTATACCACCAGTTTTAGGCCTTGTAGGAAAATTTTTTTTAAAGAAAGGCTTTGGAGTCAGATCTTAGTTTAAATCTCAGTTCCCCGTGCCCCACCCCCACCTGCATTTACCACTGTGCGACCTTGGGCAAGTTACTGATCCTTGCTTTTTTTTTTTTTTTTTATTGAACACATCATTAATGTGTGTGTCATTCTTGCCCAGGGCCCGTGCTGACCTCCTCTGTCGCGTCCAGTTTTGGTATATATGCTGCCGAAGCAAGCACAGGTCACCGAACCTCTCTAACATCAGTGCTTTGTAAAGTGGAGAAAACCATGTCTCGCCTGTGAGGGATGAAGGAGCCAAGTTTGCACAGCATCTAGCACAGTTTCTGGAACATGGGGGCCTTCAAAACATGGCAGTTAAAACCCTCCCAACAAAAACTTCGCATGTCTGCTGCTGTCCTGAGGGCTAAAACTATTCCTTACACTAATGCCATCAATCTGAGGAAGAGCTGAGGGGTTTTTTTGCATTTTTTAAAACTCATTAGGAAAGTAGCAGAGTCGGTCAAGAGCCCTGGAGTCATCAGAATTAGGCAGGAGCTACTTTTGTTTGTCTCTTGTGTTCCTACTATAGGGCAGTCACTCTTCTCAGTGTTCAGTTAAAAAAAAAAAAAAGGCAGATTCCTGTTCTTGTAGAGCTTACTTTCTAATTTTCCCTATACCAAGGAGGCAGCTGGAACCAGCCGGTAAGATTTACAGAGGGAGCCAGGAAGAGTTCAAGAGCTCTGTTCTGTGTTCCATTCATGCTACAATGATCAGTGGGTATCTGACCCTTTCTCAGAGCAGAAATCCTGGAAGTATTAAAAAAAAAAAAAAAAGAATCACAGCTTTATGACCGTACAGTAAAGCACCTTGCATTTCTGCAGCATCTTTTAAAGCATTTTCCCTTAAATTGTCTTGTTTGACAATCAAAATCACCCTGTGGAATTATCCTCATCTTTCTCTCCGTGGAAAATGAGGCCCAGAAAGGGCTGCCTTGCGAGAGGTTGTTCGGTATAAGGCTAGGCGGGGCCTACACCCTTTTCTTCTTTGCTGGAGCCTTTGAGCGGAGGGGAGGAGAGGTGGCTGGAAACGTTACTGTCTGCCAGAACCCACTAGGATCATGGGAATGTTCCGCATCCGCACCGGCCAACGTATTAAGCACTGTCCACGTCTGGCTACCGAGCACTCTGAACGTGGCTAGTGTGACTGCGGAACTGAATTTTAAAACTTTACTTCATTTTAAGTGAAGTCAAAATGTAAATAGCTCTATGTGGCTGCTGTGTTGGACAACACAGTTCTGGAGGCTCAAGGGGGAAGGAACTTTGGAGAAAGATGGATAGACGCAGTTTTCCTCTCCCATCATGATGGAATGCCCCTGCACACCGCGTCCTTGCCAGCCACTTTGCTAGGATTCTGAGTCTTCGAGGTAGTCGTCAAAAGGCCAGACTCAGGGATGGTTTTCTGAGCCCGCCACTCCTTGCTTCAGCCAGACAAGGCCTACTGTGTGAACGCTTTTGTTTGAAGAAGGTTTTCCCTGCTTTTAAAAACAAGACCCGTACAAAAGGGTATACAATTATTGCTCATCACTTTAAGGACACCGTGACCTTCCGATCACATTCCACCCTGAGTAGGCTGTTCGCTGTCTGGCGAGGGTGACAGGGATGATGTTGCTGGTGATTGTTTCCTTTTAAAACATGAGTAAAATTTCACGTTCTCCAGCATAGCCTGGAGCTCGTTCTTGGATTTCAGCTTTATTCATGACTGTATAGCCTGCTGTGCTTGGAGAGCAAGCTGCTTTCCTTAGACAAATGCAAACGATTTCTCCAGTTGCCAGAGTAGCAGGTGGGTTTCTGCAGGAAGGCACTTGAGAGAAGGCGCTCTCCAGGTTGCTGGGCGAGTTCCATGTGGCTCTTCTGCTCCATTTTAATATGTGCCCTTTAACAGCAGGACCAAACCCGGGTTATAACACCGGGGCTCCTCTGCACACCATCAGACCTGCCGGTGACCGGGTGTAACTATTGCTCCCCTTACTCAACTCACCGGGTGCTAGGCCTCAGAAGGAAAGAGCTACAGCTCTGGGCAACCTGAGAGTATAACTGAAGGGCTCAAGAGCGGCTGAGAATGCGAGGCTTCTGTCTCCTGCGTTAACCTGCAGCCGCCGAAGTTGTCACACACCTGGCCCCGTGGGGACGCTTTTCCATGGTGAGGATGAGAATTAGTGTTAAAGTTAATGGGACTTTCCTTTCCGTGGATTTCAACAGATGTTGAAATCAAAGATACAGAAATCCACATATATTACATGTGGTTTATATATGATATGTAATAATGTATTCTATTACTTTGGCTAATTTGTTTGCTTTTTGAACCCAGCTACCCTCCCCCGCATATATCACTATAAGATTTCTCTTTACCCATTTACACGCTATCCTTTTACTTACACAGGCACACAGACTACATAATTACGTACATTTTTTTCCTCCATTTAGAGTCATAGAAACTACAGGGAATAGTAAGAACAAGGGTGTGATGTTTGTTTTGCAAATAAGGACTCAGTGGCTTCTAAAAAGCAAGTCTATTTTGGGGGGTCAGAGAGCATCCGGACATAGAGCCATGTGAAAAAGTCAGCCCCCGGCTCCAAGCTGCACAGTTCGGTTTTGTGTTTCAATCTAAGAGATGATTCTTCGTGTTGTGGCCAGGGGAAGGGGAGGGCTGGGTGTTGAATAAACATGCTTGGGACCGTATCGGGCCACTTGGGACACCCAGTGTGTCAGTCACTGCCTGCTTTCGCCAGTAAGGAATCTCCTTAGACACTTTGCCGAAGCTAAGCCGACTGTGACTGCTTTCTAGAAAACACACCCTCCCAGAGGCAGACCACTTCCTGGCGCTCAATGATACTTTGTGGGAGAGTTGGGTGATTTTATTGCCAACAAGGTCATCTGCACACTGTGAACTCTGTTTCTTTTAAGATTCTAAATGTGCTTTAGGTTGCCCCTGCAGTTAGGGATGTGAATGGGAGGCCGAAATATTGATTTACCCTGACTGGCTTGGCCTCACCTGCAGCCGCAGCCTGCAGAAGGGTCTCTGGGCAGTCAGGGCAGCACCCTGGTGTGCGTTCTCCCCCTGCCCCTCCGGGGGGACGATGGGCAGAGCTCTCACGGTCTGGGCAGCAGCCCACCCACGGAGCAGTGGTCATTTTCATGTCCTTTTCTTCTCCCTGGCAGTTGGCCATTCTGCTGCTCAGTCACCGCCTGGCACGCAGTGGGGTGAATGGAGCTTTTATGCAAGGTTGGGAAGACCTGAAAGTTTGTAGTGTGCGTGCACAGGTGTGTGTGTTCAACCCTGCAACCAGGTAACATGTAGTTGCTCCGGGGAGTAAATTAATCTTGTCGCATGGGTCAGAATTTAGCATCTGGGCAGCTGCTTTAGTAGACTTTTACATGGTTTTCCTGAGCGAAACTGTCAGAAGAGTTTTCATCTTTGTTGCTGTGTGGTAATTACACAGACAACAAGTATGTGGCCCTGCCTTCCCAACAAGGGCCCTTTTCTTGTGAGGTTAACATCCGGAGGATGTTGTGGAAGACTTATAATTACTTGTTCATGTTCTTGATGATAAAATGACCTTTTAGCTGTTCATAATGAAACGATCGCTTTGAATTTGTAGATTGTGGCAGTGGCGTGTAGAGGAAGTGAAAACGCGAAGGCGTTTCTGCACGGGGCAGGGGCGTTTGGGTTTTGTTCCCAGGCCCTCAGACTGTGTCCTGCGTGTTTGGACCCAAGCGAGGCTGGGCCTTGTATGTCTGCTGGGGACGGGATGGGAGGGGAGGGACAGGTTTACTTGAACCGTTTGCAGTAACTTCATATAGTAACCCCCGGCCCGTGCCCACCACACCACCTGGAGCTAACAACCTTTAAATTTAGGGATATCAGTGTCTTCCCCGCTGCACAGAGGACTGATGCTGCCAACACAGAGCCATGTCTAAAATGAAAAATGCTGAGGGCTTAGAGAAAGAGAAAGCAAGTGGATGCAGGAAAGAACGCCCCCTTGAGTTTGGAGTTTGAACATCAGTAGATTTTCTCTTAAATAATTGGCAAGAGAACAGAGGAAGTAGAATACGTGACCTCGGGCTTCCATGTCACCCCCACCGCCCTCCCCAGTGTCCTCTTGCCAGCACTTCATTTTCTCTTGGGTACACAAATGTCCTGTGAGAGAGAGGAGGTTGCCCGTGACCATCGGAAGCCACAAGTCCTCCGGTTCCTTCCCTTGCCCAGCCAGTCCAGACTACTCCGTTAAAACGTCTAAGTGACGTCCTCTGAACGTTGTCAAACGGCATGCCTGGCTGAAAATTCTGG
The DNA here is from genome assembly GCA_004363605.1 of Indri indri. Lineage (NCBI taxonomy): Eukaryota > Metazoa > Chordata > Mammalia > Primates > Indriidae > Indri > Indri indri. The sequence goes on along the minus strand of RJWJ010036833.1, from coordinate 9,327 downwards.
GGTTAGTTATTTAAGTTCCAGATAACAGCAACATGCCTGCAAACCAAGCATAAGTTGTGCCTTGCCTCCTGCTGTGGACGTGTGGCATTTAGTCAAAATCAGGTCGTTCCGGCTTGGTAGCTGGGTCCTCCTTTGAGGGGAAGGTCTACTTTGTTCCTGTGTGGGGTGCGGTGGGGAGAGGGAAGGACCTCCCAGCTCTTACAAGAGCCTTGTGTGATGTCGAAGGTGCAGTGAGGCGGCTGCTTCTAATGCAGGAGCCAGAGCTCCCTGCCAGTGTGCTTCCCGTTCTGCTCCGCGCCTAAGAGGAAGAGCAGCCGGCCAGCGTGAGGGTCGGCGAGGCGGCCAAACCGCGGACTGCTCGGGGGCGATGTGATGAACAACCATTGGCCACAGAGCCAGAGACCCCTCAGGCCTGCAGCCGGTGGGATGGAATAATTCGCAGCGGGCTGAAGAACGCGTCCAGAGGGGAACCTGGGTCCCAGTCAGAGGCTGGAGCGATGCCCAGTGATCCCATTTTGGGGGAGAATTTGATCCAGTGGCTGGGAAGAGGGAGAGGGACACGTGAGGTAACGGGCTTGGGGGAGAAGAGACACGTCGTTAAGAATGAAAATGGAGGAAAAGGATTGAGTTTTGGAAACAAAATCATTCACCCTGTTGGAGGCCTCTGGAAGGTGTGAGAAATACCTGTGTCTGTGGCTGGAGAGAACATCTGGGTATAGATTTGTCGTCATGAACGGAAACCACGGCGAAGAGAGGAGGTTTACAGGAAGAAACAGAAAGGGGACACGGGTCACCAGTGGATGCCTGAGGGACACAGACACCTTGCGAGTAGCGAGGGCTGCCCGGAAGAGGGGCCGTGTGGGGAGGACGGCTTCCCGACGCTGGTGAGCGCAGGGTGGCGGGCGGGGGCTGACCAGCCCCGAGAGAGCCACTTGGTGAAGGGAACCTTCCAGAACCATCGCAGGGCAGCGGCGAGGATAGAATTAGAAGAGGAGGAGAGGAAATGAAGGCAGCTAAGAGGAAGCAAAGGCTGGAGGAGTCTATGCCCGGGCGGAAGAGACCGGACCAGGTGGAAGACGGCGCACAGGCACGACGGAGAGCCCAGGGCAGGGCTGGGGAGCCTCATGGGTGCGTGCTCCCCTTTTCTTTTAGAGCAGCTTTAATTACCCAAAAGGTGTGGTGCTCTCAGCCCCGCTGTAGTGTGATTTACTGCGTGTGCTCGGTTGGAACCAGTAGCACAGTCAGCGCCGGGAACAGCCTGGTCCGCGAGGCCAGGGCGACCTGCTTCTCCTCGCACTGCCCTTTCCACCCCCGGGTCTGCTGAATTAAGCGTGCGCGTCCTCCCTGCCTCGTCTGGTCCTCCGAAGACCCCTGATGCATCAGATGTTGAGTCAGCAGTCGGGAAGGCTCCGTTGCTGGAGGGCTCTCAGCTGCTGCTACCTGTGGGGTGTGTGTGCACCCCGGGGCCATCCTGACGTGGGCGGTGGCTGCGTCCTTCCGCTTTGAGCACCTCTCACGTCTGCCTGGAAGCCCGGTGCTCAGACTTTTACTTTTTTTTTTTTTTTTAATTCATCCCTTCAATGTAAGTTGGCCTCTAGCTATCCCGAACAGCTGGTTTGAAGATATTAGCCAGGTTGGTTGTTGAAAATCGTGTTTTATTGTCTCTGAGAAATTCTTTTCTCACTGGTGGGTAAATGAGCAGACCCAGCACAGTGGTTGGGTGTGTGGACTCAAACTGGACTGGCTGTGCTCCCTGCAAGCTCACGCCTTAGACCAGGTACTTAGTTTCTTTACGCCTCAGTTTCCTCAGCTGTGAGATGAGGGTGATAATGGTACCTGCCTCAGGAGGTGGCTATGGGGATTAAATGGGTTAAAGCCTACAACGTGCTCAGCTCGGGTCTCATACGTGGACAGCACTCAGTAAGTACTCACTGCCATTGCTGTTATTATATTTCTCTCTGTTGTTTAAGCCCCTGATTAATCAACACTGGCTGGGAACATATTCATATAACCACAGGAAACACAAACATCTACCCAGACACTGTGCTGAGAGTGCCCTCAGCTTTGGCGCCACCCGCCAGCAGGTCTGGGCGGACCCCAGCCCCTCTTCTCCACGCCTGGCCCCTCTCTGGCCACTGTGTCATCTGCCCCACTCGCACCGTTAGGCGTGGGTCTCCTACACTTTCTCAGTTATGTTTTTGTCTTCCCGGGGACTTTCCAGGCAGCTTTTGGTCTGCTTCAGGCTAAAGGCTGTTGGAAAGAGAACCTTGATTTGCGGGCTGAGTTTTGTTTCATTCAAGTGTCAGTACCCGGCTATATGATAGGATCCGTTTCACGTGCCGGTTACTAGAAGTGACCCCCATGCTGATCTAATGATGCTAAAATCACCCAAGTGTGGGTGGAAAAGAATTAATATAAAGTAAGAAATTGAAAAGGATCAGAAATTGGTTCTGCCCTGTCTCTTTCGAAGCGTAAGTGGAATTGTTTGCAGGATGAGTGGGGTGATTTCAGAGTCTCCTTCCAATGCTAACATTGTGACCCCATGAGAAGTTGGGGGGACGTCCAGGGAGGGGTACAAATAGGCGAATGGAAAGGAAGCCATGGGTTGGTATTTGCTTCCAGAGCCGGGCACCTCCCGGTCGGGTTGTCGCTGCTAACGCTGTGCGTTTCCGACCCTTGCTTTGCTGCAGGGAAGGCCGCTCGAACGCCCACATCAGAGGAGATTACCAAAGAATCGGCGACGTCATGCTGAAGAACATTCAGGGCATGAAGGTGAGCTGCTTGGGCCTGGGGTGAGCAAGTTCACTGGGGCAAACAACACCGGGGCTGCCGGGGCATTTGCTGTGCTCCCCAGTGTCACTGTCCACACCTAGCACAAGGCAGCAGAGGGTGACCGATTGGTAAACTGTTCTTCCAGCCTTTCTGGATAATTTTATTTTGAAGCATAAAGAGAAATTCAATCACTTTGGGGAAAGCACTTTTGGCAGATTTTTGTTTCAGAAGCTCTGTGTTGTACCCCAAACAGGTATTTTCTGGGAATAGATCATTCAGAAACTTTAAAAAGAACAAATCGACCAAACATTTTCAGTCCATTGTTTTGGCTTCTTCTAAGCATGACAAAAATACTGGATTCGGAACTATGTAGGAATTCCAGTAAATTCCACCACTTTAAATCAGCATACAAAGCAAATATATTTTTAACCATCCAGCAATATCTACGATGATATAAGAGTGAAAGTATAACCAGAGAAGTCAATAAATATTAAACCCATACTGTCACAGTTTTGAAATCTGCCCCATGTCTTTAGCTGAAATGTTTGTCTTTTAGTTTTCATTTTAATTTATTATTAATAATTCCTTTAATATAGAAAATTTTAGTTCACTCAGGTTACCTTTTGAATACATCCATATTTGCATTTTAAAGCAATCTTCCTGTATCTCAACTGCCCAGAGCCTAATAACCTTAAAACCCAATCACTGCCCGGAGCCAGAGGTGGCAGGTGCTCACAGGGCCCCCATTCCAATCCAGCCGGCTGTCCCTCCATGCAGCAGTAACTGAGCACCTTTACATGGGAGGCACTCATAGACTAAAAGTCACCGTTGGAGTTTGAATTAATTCCCATGAATCTGGCTAAGTGAGTTTAGAGCTGTTTTTCCCCTTAGAGGGATGGGATATATCTCACGAGGTAGAGGCGTGGGAGGATGGCGGGTGTGGAGTGGCACAGGAAAGACAGGATCAGAGGCCACGCAAGAGATTTCCTGTCAGTCTCTTTCTCTGAACAAAGATGAAGGTATTATTTACCTGAGTTATCGTTCGCCTTTTCACTGTGTTCAAAAAGCAACATTCTGCAATTTCACGCGATGGCAGAGAGAGGGTGGAGATGGAAGAGATCAGGATTGCAGAATGCTCTGCAAAAAGAAAAGCAAGAACTGTCCGAGATGTTCCACAACTGCGGTATTTTCAGTGGCATAAAGTAAGGTTAATGCACAAAACTCAGATGGAACAATAACTGACATCTTTTCTGTTGTTTTTTCGCCCCAGGTAGAGGGCTGTGGCCTCAAACTATGGGCTCAGGCGATCCTCCTGCCTCAGCCTCCCCAGTAGCTGGGACTACAGGCACGCACCACCCCACCTGGATAATTATTTTTAGTAGAGACGGGGTCTCACTCTTGCTCAGGCTGGTCTTGAACTCCTGAGCTCAAGCGATCCTCCTGCCTCGGCCTCCCAGACTGCTAGGATTTTAGGTGTGAGCCTGAACTGACAGCTTTTCAACTTTCCATGTTTGTTTTAAAAATTAATATATTTTCTTTTTTAGAGCAGTTTTAGGTTTAGAGAAAAATTGAGCAGAAAGAGTCCCCACATCCTTGCCCCAACCCCCACTCGCACTTTCTCCTCTTACTAGCAGTTTGCACTGGTGTGATACATTTGCTAAAATCAGTGAAGCAATATTGATATATTATGATTAACCAAAGCCCATGGCTGACATGGGCTCATTCTTGGTGGTTCATTCCGTGGGTGCTGACAAACATGCAATGACATGGATCCACCATGACAGTGTCACACCGAACAGTGTCGCTGCCCTAACGCGTCTCCGTGCTCCACCTGTTCAGCCCCCCAAATCCCTGGCAACCCCCGATCTTTTCCTGTCTCATAGTTTAGCCTTTTCCAGAATGTCATATAGTTAGAATCATACAGGATGCAGCCTTTTTAAACTGGCTGCTTTCACTTCAGAAAAATGTCCTTTTCTCTCTCTTCTGTAGCACGATGTTGTTGCTGTTGTCCCTTCCCGGCATTTTCCTCTCTTCTCACGCTCTGTGTTTTCTCTCGGCCCGTCCTGGTTTCTCATCTTCTCTCACCCTGTTCCCCAATCTGAGATCATGAGCCCACCCGGGGGAGGGCCCCCTTCTGGGAGGCCCGGACTCTGGGGACAGCAGCAGAGACCTGCCAGGCCCATTCCCGCCCCACAGGGACTGTCCCCAGCATGCTGCTATTTATCAGCTCTCCTTTGTCCCCTTCTCCGGCTTGCGTGCCAGCTCCCTCGCGCTGCTTTCCCGGGGAGAGCTGACGTTCCGCCCTCCTCTCCCTTAACCTAGCGAGGAAGACCTCCTAAAAATATACCTGATTTCTGCTCCTCGCAGTCTCTCCGCAGTCTGGTGAGCTGGCATTTCTGCCTGCAGCCAGCTTCCTCGGCCTGCTGGCATCTCAGTATTGTGCCCGTGCCACGGGCATTTATAGCATGGAGCTCTGTGCAAGCAAAATAAAAATAGATGGAGCAGCTGAGAGCCACTGGCAGCCTTTTAGAGAAATTAGTTGGGTTGTTTTTTTATTGTGGTGGTTGTTGGTTTTTAAGAATTTTTATAAAGCGTGAAGGGGAATGACAGAAGGTTCTAGAAATGTGGAAGCCCAGGTTAGCACTGTTGTCCAAAATGCATAGGGTGATCTCCAGCTTACAGTGTCTTGCCTGACCCACCCCCGACCCGTCCACCTACCTGCGTGTGCAGCTGCTGAGCGGGGCCTGCGCCAGAGCCTCCCGCCTGGTTGGCCGTTGCCAGACTCTGCACACAGGAGGGAGGTAACGTGACCCAGGGGGCTTGGCCGGGCCTTCGGCGCCCACCTGAGAGTCAGAGTGGCCCAAATCATGATCTCCGGCCCACGCTGTCAACTTCCACCTGCACACATCCACCTGCATGCACAAAAGCACCTGAAAATCTGTGCAAAGGAGTTCCCAGCCTTTCATCTGACCCTCCCCTGCCGTCCATGCGGGACCTTCACTGCTTCCTGAACCTTCTGTCCCCCGTCTCTTCTGCCAACACTCGTAGCACTTTGCTTCTCCTGGGTGTCAGTTTTCTCTCAGTTTCTCTCTCTGGCCAGCCAGGCCTGCTTTCTGTGAGTGCCCTGCCGCCCTGAGACCCGCCCTCCCAACCTGCTGTTCATGTCCTGGCCAGAGTCGTCGTTCGCACAACACAGGACTCACTCTGCCCAAAACCCTGCTGGTTTCTCTGTGCTTTGGAGAATGCAGGCCAAACTGTAAACCCGAGGAAGAAACGCCTTCCCACCCTGGTCTTCAGTGATCTTTTCTGGACCCCTTCTCCCCACCCCCCACCTTCTCTGCATTCCAGCCCCCGTGCACGCAGGTGTCCTCCCAGACCCCCACCTTGGCTAGGGTGCAGGCATTGCTTCATTTGCTCATTAGTACATAGAGGCAAGACATTTATTGGGCACCTGCCGTGTACTCTAGGCCCCAAGGATGCAGCGACATGACGATGCCCTCTCAATTGAATAGGGAACTACACGTATGAGAGCATTGCACAGAGCTACACACATACATGCATACACGCAAGCGAGGGTGTGCTTAACTGGTACAACCAAATGCCTCTGTGAGCTGTACCAATGCCAGCTTCCTGGTATCGATGTACTTTAGTCATGTAGGATGTCACCATTAGGAGAGGAGGATGAGGAGTGCACGGTCCTGCCCTATACATTTCTTTGCAACTTCCTGTGAATCTCTACTTCAAAATGGAAAGTCAGAAAATAAACCCCACAGGGGAGGCCATGCGATGTGGGCTAATCTGGACAGATGGAGCACTTTGTGCAGAAGCCCAGAGGAGCAGGGCTCAGGGCAGGGGCAGCGGGCGCAGAGGCTCCGGGCGCAAGAGCCTGGCACCTTCCAGTGCGAGGTGGTCAGTGGGTGGCCTGGGGCGAGGGTAGCAAGAGTTGACGCTGGAGAGTGGGAGGGATCCCGTCCTGAGCACTGTCTGTTCAGTGGCATTTTAGAAAGTTCACTTTGGTGGCCCATCTCACAGTAAAGTGGAGGGACGTGGTGTCGGGCGGTGCCAGGCTGAAACAGGGACAGTGACTGCAGGGAAGAGGAGACCAGGCTGACGTTTTTAGGAGGGGGAACTGATAGCTCCTGGGGAAGGGTTCAAAGAAAGACAGACTCTGGAACGTTCCCCAGGTTCTTCTGTCCCGAGAAGCTGGCTGGTGGTGTCATTGATCCTGAAGTTAGAGAATAAGGCAGTGGCCCCAGCGGAGGCGGGAGGGGTGGGCTTGTGCTTGGACACATTGCGTTTCCAGCTCCTCACGGTGTGGGAGTGACGTTTCGGTCCACGGAAACCGGACCGTAGTCTGGACGGGAAGTCCAGGTTGGGCGCTACCAGCACAGAGAGGGAGGGAGCCCATCCCGGGAGGTGGTCACCAAGTGAGTCTGGAAGACAGCCACTGCTGTCGCGGCCTGGGGCGTCCCTGGCCCCTTCCCCTCTGTCTGGAAGTGTCCCTTCCCTTGGATCCCTCCCCTCCCGCGTAGGGAACCAAGTCTCTGGTGCCTGGTCTGTCTGCGCCCTGACCGTGGTGGAGCTGGCTGTGTCCAGCCTCGTCCCGCCCCTGGACCCAGCCAAGTAGGTGGCCCACGGTAGGCACTTACTTATCGTCCGAGCAAATGGGATGAGTGAAATAGAAATGTATTCTTAAAACTAATGCGTATTGAATGGCCCTGGTCTGTTTGTGATCTTACGGTATTTAGAAGAAAACCACAGCCCCCTCCCAGGAGCCCTGTTCGTGTTTCCCCTCGGTTTGCCGGTCTGTTTTCAAAGAACACGTGTCCCTCTGATGTCACATGCACAGCTCAGAGATTTATCGTCCGTATGTATTTTAAAGTGCTCAATGCCTTAATAGAGGTTTTTATTTCATCCTGAGAATGTAATGAAATAATAAAGCTATAGTGAAATATGGAAAACATGGAATTTAAGGAAATTAAACGTGATGAAATAACGAGTGGAGGTGCGCTTCGTTTCTGCAAGTCAGACGCACAGGTCGGCGGCAGGCCGCCCCCCACACCTTCCTTCCCTGTCGCCCCCCAGCACCTGGCGGCTCACCTGTGGCAGCACGGCGAGGCGCTGGAGGCGCTGGAGAGCGGCATCAAGGGCTCCCGGCGGCTGGAGAGCTCGTGCAGGGACTTCGAGCTGCAGAAGGTGTGCTACCTGCCGCTCACCACCTTCCTGCTCCGCCCGCTGCACCGGCTCATGCACTACGAGCAGGCCCTGGAGCGGCTGTGCAAGCACCACCCGCCCAGCCACGCCGACTTCAGGGACTGCCGAGGTGAGCGCCTGGTGCCCGTGTCACCTGGCGTGCGTGTCTGGGCTGGGCTGGGTGACACGGGACTGAGCCCGGCCCGGGCAGGTCTCCGGGGGAAGCAGGGGGAGGGGGCGTGACGTCTGCTGATAGCGTGTCCCCAGGTGTCCATAATCCTGATCTGGTGCTTTCCGTTACGTCGTGATCTTCCCGTGAAGAAGGAGCAATGGTCACTAAGACCCTCTTCTCCGTCCCCTTCTGCACGCACTTTCTGCTTTGGTCCTGGGTGGTGTAGCGCAGAGAACCCTGGAGAAGCTCCACTCCCAGTCAGCCCCCTTCTAGGAAGCTGTCGGCTGCCTACATAGTTGAAACTCATCGCTCCCGCCTCGGGTCGGCCACGGAAAATGGCTCGTAACATCCCAGCGCTCGCTGCTGCTGCTGGGCGTCTGCAACGTGCCAGTCACCATGATAAGCACTTCTGTATTAACTCTTAATCTTCACCAGCCTGGGGCACGGGGAGCTGCTTTGACATATGGGGACTACTGAGACCACAGAGGGTATGGCCTGCCCAGAGTCACAAGCTGGGAAGAAAATGATCTGGAACCTAAATCTAGAACATAGGCTGGCGGCCACCCTACCCTGCTGTCTCATGTGATGTTACCCGCTCTCACCTGCTCAGCCCCTGGCAGGGTACTGTGCCAGCCATCCTACCAGTGCTCACACCTTTGCTTCTTTAATAGCTCCATTAGATCAGTGGCATTATCCCATTTTACAGATAAGGAAACTGAGGCTCAGTGGGGGAAGGGACTTGTATCAGTTAGTAAAAGGTCGGAGCTGGCATTCCAGACGACGCTTTTCCCACTGTGCCACGCATCCTCTTTTTGAACCGGAGTCTTTCTGTCTCATGTTGTCCGTGGTCTGTTGGCGTCTGCACTGCCCGGCCAGCCCATAAGCCCCTCGAGGGCCAGGGCTGCACACCGAGCAGCCCTCTGTAGGCGGCTCTTGAGCAGATGGCACAGACCTGCATGCCCACTAGCAGGTCAAGGCTCTGATCTCTGGCCTGAAGTGTCAGAAACACCTCCCAACTCTTCAGCACCTGCGTCATCTTTTTTAAAATCGTCTCCTCCTTACTCCCTTGCTTAAAAGCTGGGTGACACCCGACCGCCTGAGGGTAAAATCTAAATTCTTTATGATCAGGCCCATCTGGCCTCATGCACCAGCTACGCGGTGAGCACCTGCGCCAGGTGTGCGAGGAAGAG
>RJWJ010036832.1:0-15881 GCA_004363605.1 Indri indri | reverse complement strand
CAAATGTTCATGGTTTATTTATAAGTTGGATGCATGGATTTGTGTTAGAAATGTCTTTTTTTGAAAAGGCACCTCTGTAGAGAGATCTTTTTATTGAATAAATGGAAAAATTATTATTCTAATATTTACACAAAGATCCCAGGTTACAAAAATTTTTAAACTTCTATTTCTGCTCCTGTTCTTGGGGCATAATACATTCAGTAATGATTATATTCAATTTTTTGTGGGTATCAAATGGGAAGGTCAATGATATGGTACTATTGCTATATGAAGTCTAAGTATAATAATATACATTTCTATTAATGAACCAGAAAATTGGGGGACAAAGTCACCAACTTATGAAATCAGAGTCCTATTATACTCCACATCCGTTTAGTTGTACTAAATGACTTACTCCACCTCAAAAGCAAAAGGAAGGCAAATTTCGTGTGTCCACTTTCCATACACTGGGTCATAAATATTGAATGACCAGGGATAGTGGCCAAATGTGTAGCAGATCATCAGTGTTTGGACATCATACTTTCTAGTTTGGGACATCATATATTTCTCAGATGATTTTGAGTATTACCTAGTAATAAAATATATTTTACTAATTTTGCATATTTTATCCATAGGAATCAAACATATGCATACATGCATTACACAGTAACTATAATAAAAGGTTTCAAAATTGAACTTTACCTTTACTATGTATGATGTGCTCTGATAATGTCTATTCTATTCTATTCTATTCTCTGCCCTGCTATGTCATTCCATTTTATTCTGTCTTCTTTTATTTTTCAGTCTGGTCATGACTTATCATTAGATTGATTTCATGTCCCATTGATGGATCATGACCTGGAGTTTGAAAAACACCCTGTGCAAATAGTGGGTATTTGCAAGAGGTTAATAAACAAGAGAATGACATGATCACTTAAGTTTGACCAATTGTTTAGAATGAACAGACTGAAGGAGGTGGCTCTCCAAGTGAGAGATGATGAGGGACTGAACTAAGGTGTGATAATATAAGTAATAATGATAGCCAAAATTTACTGAACGATTTCTTTGAGAATGCTCTGTACAAAACTTTGCTTTGAGTACAGTCTATCATTTAAGCCTGTTAACAACCATGCATGTGTAATAGGTATTATTTATTATCCTCATTTTACAGATGAAGGAGCTGAGACTTTGAAAGTAGTTTTCCCAAGTGTCACATAACTTGTAACTGGCAAAGTCAGATTTTGAACCCAGATTAATGTGGCTATAGCTCAAACTCTCATCCATTAGATTCCTACTCTCTTTACCTTCTCAAAAATATTGTCTTTTATTGTGAAAAGATCAATAAATTTTGGCATATATCAATAGCTTGCATCCAGAGAAATATATATGTAGTCTCTCCAGTTTTTTTGGGAGAGAGGGCCATGGAATTTTCCTAACAAGAAAGATGTTTTGAATGTTGAACTGTAAATTTCTCAAGTTGTCAATTCCCTTGAAAATAACAGACCTCCTGCAGTTCTGTTATTATGCCATTTCTCTACCAAGGTGCTTGTGTTCATTTTGTTTAGAAATATAATGGTATTTCACTTAAACATTTCAGAAACAGATATTATTTTCTTTGGAAGTCTACACTTAATGTCATCGTGCAGGGTAGCAGAGTAAAATGCAGAAGATAAAATGAATTGAATGTGCTGTACAGTTTATAAATTTAGCTCAAGTTGAGTGTCAGTTCTCGTGGATAAGCTCTCAGCACGCTCGTTGAATTGGGTCATTTGTTCTCTGAATGGGCTGATATATCCTTAGGAAAGCAGAAATGTTACCAACCTGTCTTTTCTCTTCCATTATTCACTGTGATGCTCAGGAAAGGAAATCCAGTTTCTGCATACCATTTTGTTGATGGTTCTTCCTGACACTGTATAAGGTACTTGTTGACAAAATGTCCGGATGACTTTCTAGAGGAGAGGGAAGGAAGCTGGGGGTTCACCACCTTTGATGTAATGGTATTTTTTAAAGGTGTTCATGGCAATTGTAAAATAAGGAACTTGGGAGAATACTGAGAATGATCACTTTTTTAAACATTTGTTTACTTTGCATGAAACATTTTACATATTAATAATTACATAAAGGAGAGTATTCCATGCCACTATAGGATAAATGTAGCTTTGATACAGCAATATTTGTTAGTTTACCATTTAAAAAATAATTTCTAGCTAATACCAAGCAATCCTATCAAGGGATTCTTCATTTCATAGGAGACATTTAAAAAAAAAAAATCTTAAACAAAACTTTCTTGTACAAAGAAGGCTGGTTTTTTAACAAGACATATCCAGAGTTAAATGTAGTTTCTGTCACCTATTAGCATTGTAACCTTAGACAAGGTGTTTAAAGTTTACTAGTAGAAGTGTGTTTATGTGCAGTATAGGGTAGTGATACTTAAATTTGGTATTGCAGATATTATGGGAGATAAATCAGGCCTAACAGAGTCCCTGGCTCAAGGTCATGTCTCAATAAAGATTAATTCCCCATTCTTTCCAAACACGTGAACTCATATATTGAGAACTCCTATACTTTTTATGTTTTCTAGATAAAATTCGTGGTACATACATATTGCCAATAAAATTCAGTGGTGTATAGATATTGCTCCTTTACTACACAAATAAAGATTTTTATTACAACATACATTTGGGCACTTGTTACTATAATTGGAAGGGACACATTTAGTTGAAGTTAAGGTCCATTGATAATTCTTATAACACACAATGGATTTCAATTTATCTGAGTTCTTCTATTAAAAACTGAGGTTTATTGGATAGTGTCCAAGTTGGCTAAAAAATTGTTTTTCAGAAGTAATTTTTACTGTGTTATATATTCTTGTTCTGCTACATGAGTCAGGATAGATGGAAACATTTCATTAAATTAAGTTTTTATATCTATGCTGAAAGGCAGTTTATAGAGAATAATAACTAGAATGTCATTGTATTCAACATGTATTGAATTATCCATCGACTCTGAGAATACAGAGAGTATCAATAGTTTGTCCTCAACATAGTACAATGGTTTTCAGCAATGAAAACTAAGATGTTTGAGGGTAGTTGATCCTAGTGGGTAAATGCATTCAGAATTCTAAATGTGGGATTATGATGAAAAATATTCTATGGGGGTAAACAAATGCATGATTGGAGATGCAGAATGCAATTGGAACAGAAATTAATAGGTTGCATAGCAAGCAGTTTACAAATAAAATATAAATAAATAAGATGAAATAAGTATTTAATACGGCACATGGGATTCTGATTAGCAGCAAGACATGCAAAGAACGCAAATAATATTCTTAATATATTCTTCCGGGATGAAAGAAATTTAATGCATCAACTTTCCTCCTCAGTACTTTTCATTCTTTTGGATTAACTTGTCGGTTCATCTTGTACTTGCATTATGTTCAGACAGCACTGTGGCTTTAAGTGTGTTTTTCTGCCTCATCAGGAAACACAAAATACTGTGCTCTGCCTTAGTGCTGATGTGACCTTGGCTTATGGAAGCCTATGGAAGACGTCATAAGCAGCAAAGCAGAGCAGTGAGTTTTTATCCTTTTTGGATTTTCACTTTATAAAAAATGTTTTATATGAAAAAGCCTTAAATAAGTTGATCCCTTAGAATCTCAGATGTAGGACTAAGTTGGAGATGGAAAAACAAACACTAAAAATTCAGAATTCTATGAGCAGAAACAAATGTTGTTGAGTAGTAGCAATTATTCATTGAGTCATTCTGTTGTTTTATAAGAGTTTGTCAAGCACCTGCAACATGCAAAACAGCAGGGTTCTAAAGTCAGTGTGCAAGACAAACATTCTTCAGGAAGGTGCAATATTACAGACAGGGACTGCCTCCGAATTGTGCAGCATGGGGTGTGTGACCTTCAAACTCAGAAAAGGTCACTGTTTCCTTGACAGGGTGAAGTCCTCAGCTTGCCTTCAGGACCCAGGAGATAGAAGAAACACACATGGTTAAAGACTAGAATTATACTCAGGACTAGATGATACTCACAGTCTGTGAAGTCCCAGGGTTGAGATGGCATGGATGAGCAGAAGTCACTTCACTCTCAGGCTCAGTCTTGGTCATTTATCTATTGAGTAGAATGGTGGGTTAAGGAATTGCTATATTTAAATTCTTTTTACACTCTCTTATTTTCTGTCTCTCTTACTTTCTGTCTCTTTCTCTCTTTTTCTTCTCCCTTATTCACTCTCATGCTGTCATATACATATGGAAAGCAAATATTTCCTTTTTGATTGTTTAGCTGAGCATGGAAAGACTGGGATTTAGAAGCAGACAAGACTTTGGGTACAATTCAGGAGGAATTCATACTTAGCAGGCATGAACTCTAAGAATCTACACATTAGCCAGTATGAACAAATAGATTAAATTTTCTTGCCTCTGGAATGTGGATAACAATGTTAAAGTTGCATTTTCTAAAAGAATTCTCAAGGATATACATAACTTCAGTTGAGTGGCTGATATTGAATGGGCACTGGTAAATGGTGTAGTAGAATATATAGCTCATGCTGACAGAAGCAGGTGTAAGCAAAAGAGAAAATACCAAATGATAACACCAAGAGTGATGAATTCTTCCATGGGCGGTGTCTTCTGAACAGAGTTTTCTAACACGGGAAGGAACTAACTAGGTGGTCAAGGCAAAGAATAGCAGCTGCAGCAGAACAAACAGTGTGTGCAAAGGCTCAGAGGCACCAAAAACTATAGCACATTTATGGAATTACAATTCTGACTAAAAAAGAAAGTCCTAAAATGGCTTAAGGTGCTCAGAATTATTTTACATGCTGCCCAAACCTTCAAAAGAGTTACACAAGTTCAGATCATGAAAGGTCTTGCAATCTGCACATTCTTAAGTGACAGAGAGAGAAAGATTACTGTTGCTGTCCTGTTATAGTCAAGGGTTTTCCAGACAGGACAAACTTCTTGACCTGAAGTCCCAGTGTAGCATCCACCATAGCACATTTAAGGCACAAGTGAACTCCTTTTAGCTAAAGACGTTTGTTAGCGTTTAATACTGGTTATGACTGGAAGGCTAAATAGGTATTATTTTATGGAGTAGTAATTATTAGACTAAAGAAAAAATAGGTAAAACCATGGAGGGTATGACGCTGATTGATTATTTAATAAAGTTAACCATAAACTAATAATTTAGATAAAAAGTATGCTCAATAAATAATAAATTATATTACTATTATGAAAATTATTACATGATAATGGAGCAATCTTAAAATAAAACTATATTACAATTGTATTTTAATTAACCTAATTAAGTCTACAGTAGTTAAAACATTAGGTGTTTCAAGAAGGTATAATCCCTGTACAAATTAGCATATTAATATAAGATAAATATAATCACACTTCAAATCATAACACCCTTATGAGTTCAGGGTTTAGTGAAAAAAATTATTATTAAAGAAAGTAATAAATCAATAAAGTGAATAATTGAAATTAAATAGATAACTTGGAAGTCTTCTAAACATTTTAAATTTTGATAAATTATTAATCAGGGACTTATACCTCATCTCTGAAATATATTTCTGGAAACAGATTTGGGAAGCATATCAAATAATTCTGACTGCATTAAGCAATTTTAGGGCTTTCATTTTTAGTCAGTATTCAAGCCAGGTGTAATGTTTCTACTTTGGAAACCAAAATTTTCAAAGAGTTTAGATTCTTTTTCACTAACAGCATATCTATAACCTAACACAATAGGTCAACTCCTGTGAGCTACAAACTCAAAAATGTCAGGTGTACAACCAAATAGAAGTTTATTTTCTTACTCATCTGTGGGCCAAAAGAAGTATGCACAACTGAATAACTCTCCTCCAAGTGGAGGTTTGGGGGCCCAGGCTCCTCCCATCTGTGACTCTATGACCTTCAATAAGAGATTTTCCAGACCATTTTAGGACTTGTCTGCATTGGAAGATGACAGGCAGGAAATTTTTATGAGCCTGTCGGAAGCTGGCATTTAATTATTGATATTTAGTCTTTTAAAATCATATAATTTTTATTCTTTTTATACTATCAATGTTATATCTACCTATTCCATAATTAACTACTGAAATGAATTTGACTTCTTGTAAGCTGTGGCATGAGGATTGCGATATAAAATGTGCTTTAAATATTTGATGATGAGCGCCAGTACAGTACAATAAATTTAGAGATGGTTTGAATGTAGTCCCTTGTGGCGATGACAAATTGCGTGCATAACAGAAAACTTAACTTAGACCCGAATAAGTATGAAGCAAGCTACATAAAAAGAAAAGAATGGTAAGAAAACGGAGTAAGAGGGAAAGGGAAAAGGGAAGGAAAAAGAAGAGAAGAGGAAAAAGAAGAACACAGCTATGATGAGGAAGAAGCAGTAGCAGCAACAGCAGCAGCAGCAAGGTATCGGGCATTATTCTCTTACAATCGCCAGATTATTCCTTGGATATAAGAAACAATAGGGTGAAATATTTTCCTTCTTAGGTTCTTGAAGATCCAACCCCTAATGTAGGAACTACTGACCTTAATTCAAAACAAAGTAAGCGATTTGTCCTAAACTTTCCTGTTTCAAAACCTCCAGCTCATCTTGGACTCTTAATTCAAGTGTTCTGCCCCTACCTCCTGTGTACTTACCACTACCCATTTTAGGTGACTTAGTTTAAGCCCCATGGCTGCCAAACTGTCACCTCCGTGACTCCTCCCTCTGCAGTTAGCTTGAGGGCAAACCAGCTCCTCTACCACAAGTGCCAGGCTAAGTATGCATGTTTACAGGTTATGCAGTAATATGCACATTATTCTAGAAAACATGTAGACAGACTTTTAAAACCGGTCATATTTAATGACATACATACATTGTATCATTCCATTAGTTCATGGATATTGTTGCTTAAAGCAAAGTCACGTAAGAGTGAATTGGTATAAAATATGTTTGAAGAAAGTTGTTAGGTTAATAATAGTAGAGATAATTCTCAGATTCTCAGAAATTATAAAAATTAAAGGCAGAAATATTGGAAGTGCTGAAATTAGTCAAACATGGAAAGAAGAGAGTAGTACAGACTAGACATAAGGCTTTATTCTGTTTTAAAGACACTTTTTTCTGATTCCACTCTGAAATCTAGTTTTATTTTCTGTTAGTCTTGGTTTATTTTATATGGCTCTTCAAGTACACATTCTGCCCTGTACTCTTATTTGAGTATTCACATTCAACCACTAAGGACTACAGTCTCCTTTGAATCTCATCCCTTCTTTATTTTTTTTAACTTTTATTAGGATTATAGAGTGTTATTTTATTTATAGTTCCACTTAAATGAAAGGCTACAAACATCTCCCAAAAGTATCTAAGGACTCTATTTCCTCGAAAGAGGAGAAACTGTTTTTGAATAACCTTGAATCATTGACAAAACTGGCCATATGTAAGGGCCACAAAAAATATCAATATATTATTTAAATATATGAATATAAACAACATTCTTTGATCTCTATACAATAAAGCTAGAAATTAAAAATGAAACCAGAAAGCAAAAAGTCAGTGCCACCTGGAGATTTAGAAATCCTTTTTAAAGACATACAGGTCAAAATGGAAAGGAAATAACTGTAAATTCCTTTTACATAATAATTTTGAAGACAACAAATATTATTTTTTCATTAAATCTAAGACATCAGTTGTAAGATTCATGGTTACTTTCTTTATGTTTATTAAGCAGACAATTTCTGCCAATAAACTACAACTCAACTCTCTTGTACCCTTAGAATTTTTCTTCCATTATGCCATTAAGTGCATTAGTAATGAAACACTACTTAGGAGAGTGCTCCACTACTATCTGCACAATTTTCTTCCATGCCACTGACAACCATCTTGAAAGTTTTAATGGTAGGTCTTCTTAGAAAGTGTTCACAGAATATTTTGAATAAACAAAATGAAATTATTTGAAACAGCAACCAAACTTAGCTCTTCGGCACCAGTAATGCACATAACTCAACTGAAGTGATGTCAGTATGAACAATGATGTCCCAGTCTGTGCAGGTTCCAACATTAGCAGCTATGTCAGGACTGCCGCCTGGCTGATAATCCTTCGAAATTGATCAAAATGGGGCTTAGTGTACTAACAGATGCATATGATTCACCCTTAGATCTAGGCACCTCTTAATTCTAAAACGTGTCATAATTTGAAATGACCTAAAAAATTGTGTCCAGAATTGATGAAATATAGATTTGGAGTCTATAGGACACAGCCAAGGCATTACTCACAGGAAAATTCATAGACTTAAATACTTTCATTAATGAAATGGGAAACATGAAATGAATTAAGCATCTAGGCTCAAACTGTTAGAAAAGAAACAAACCCTAAGGAAAGGAGAACAGGATTAATAAAGAAAAAACAAGAAATCAATGATTTAGAAATATGAAAAATGGTAGAATTAATGTAAATACAAAAGATAATTCTTTAGGGGAAAGTAAATAAATACATAGCTAAACTGCTTAAGGGAGAACATGGAGGACTCAATGAAGACAGAAAATAAGACATGATAAGGAGGAAATCAACACCAATAAAGGAGAAATTAAGAGAAACTCAGTTTCCCTCAGTTGTAAAGTAGGGATAATAAACGCATGCTAATCCATGTCATTTTAGTGGATTAGAGTTCATAAATTTAAGCTCCTGGTACTGCATATGGCATATAGGAGGTACTCAGCACATGGCAATTGCTGTTGCTACTGGTGATACAAGGAGAGGTATTAGTATCACTACCACTGCTACTGTTACTGCTGCTGCCAATACTACTGCTGGGAACACCAGACCTTTCCTACTGCTCACCACAACTGAATAGTGGGAATAATAATTGCTTGCCCAGAATGCTCCTGGAATAGCTGAGAAGGACACCTAAGTCAAGGAAGTCTTCCTGAAAAATGAAGACTAAACTGAACCTTGGAGTGTAACGAGGAAATGGAGAAAATATAATGACAGAACAGACTGCACAAAGGCAGGGAAAGATGAGAAATCTCAGTCCATGCATTTTGCAGTACCGTTGTTACATAAAATATGTATGGAGTGGAGTTAAAAGGACAACACGAAATTAAACAAATGCATGAAAAAGGATGTATACAGTAATACAGTAAGACCCATTTTGACCAAATTGGGTGTTTTTTGTGTCTTTTGTTAGCTTAGCTATGTGATATTCTATATAAAATTTTAAAATGAGACATCCTGGGTTTGTGGTTTAAATTTCTTTTACCCTAGAGTTTGAGTGCATTAAAGGATAAATGCAAGAGGCCATGGTAAATACTTTAAGCTGAACAAACTAAGTTTTTCCTGATGTATCTTTTAAAAAGGACAAAAATAAGCAATGAATTTTGTTAAAATAGGAGATTCAAAATGGTCCTTTTATATCACGTAGCCAAAACACACATTTGCCAGAACTTTTGACAAGTAGCAGGATCATTTAGAAGTAGATGTATGGCCTTTAGGGTATAGGTATGTGCTTATAAGTGATCTGGCTATTTCAAATAGAATCTTCACAGTCAAGATGTGAAGTATGGTATTTTGTTATAGTAATTACAAACTTAGGCAGTTCTAGATTCAAATTCTGTTTCTACATCTTATTTTCTAGGTCTATAGTATTCATCTATATCTAAAACATCTATATTTTAGGAAAGCTGCTTTACGTCTCTGAGACTCAATTTCTACAATAAAATAATACACCATACGTATCCTATGAGTTTGATGAGATAATGATGTGTTAATATAAGCAAAACAGTAAAGTACTTGATAGATATTATACACATTATAACAATTGCTAACCTTTTTCTAAATCATTTTGCATCTTTGTGGACATTCCCCATTAAATCTTAAACATCCCGGAGTTTACAAGCTATAGATTTTCTTTCAGTAAAATGAAACCTCGTGTACCCCTGGGCACCTTCCAACTCTGGGCAGTAAATGCCCCTTCTGCAAGACACATGAGCTTTTATTTAACTCACCTGCTCAACTCAACCCTCCTCCTCCCACATTCTGCAGTGAAACTAATGGGTTTGCACTTCTGCTGATCAGCTCAGCTTAACACTTGCATAATACCTTGGCAAGAAAATATTAGCACACCTGCTGCTTATTTATGTGAAGGTTTTCTCTATTGCATTTATGTGTGTAAGATAAAGAGCCAAACTATTAAGGCTTAGGCAATGGAGTAGCTGCAGCCTATAAATCTGCATTTCTGAGTTTAGCTGTCCTTTCTTCCAAACAGCTATGATTGGGTCTGCATAGACACGCAGGCACACCAGTATTTTGCACATATGTTAAAACAGCTGGGGCTGCTCTTGCCCAGATGTGGCCTCTGTGAATCTCTTTGTGTCCACTCCTGGCAACCTTTCCTATCCATGTTCTTTACATTACCACATTCTCATCACCATCGTTCAGCCTGTCATCTCAGAGGACTGTGACAAACCTAAAAAAGTGAGAAGGAGAAGTAATACTCAGAGGGGATTATAAATGAGCTCAGCTAAGAACTTAGAGAGATGGCTCAAGCTGCCAGGTGGTACTTTGGTCTTAAGGTGACCTTTCTGCCTGGACTATTTTGAAAGAATGTGAGAGTCTGGATGACTTTTCTCAGATATAGAAGACTGATGCTTAAGAGAAAGGAATTTGGAGTCACACTTGGGTTTAAATCCAGATTCAACTACTTATAACCAACATGACCTTGACCAAAAAATTTATTGTCTCTGATCTTTAGTTTCTTCACATAAAAAATAGAGGTAATTATACCTACACCAGAAGTAAAGTGCTCAGTTCCTGCCACATAGTGCTGGATAAACAATGTCATGGTAATGATGGTGACATTGACAATAATAATGACTATAATGACAAAATAGTAGTTTGACTATTAGGAAAAGTGAATCTATGCTATGAAGTCCTCTGTATTAATGTTCTTAATGTACTGACATATTTCCAAAAACCACTTATGATTAACCATGATTTATTGTATTATATGTACTTTCTCTTGTATGTGCCCCAACCTATACAGAACCTATACAGTTTTAGGCTTCTGTCCCCCTTTTATTCTTAATAATATTTCCCACTGTTCCCTATTACACAGTTGATGCTCATGTTAAATTAAACAGTCTACAAATCACTCAAATAGCTATTGTCTATTTTGTTCACCTTAATATCTCTAGCACCCACCTATTCCTGGCATACATCAGGGAACTGACATTGTTGACCAACCTGCCCCGCTACATTCCAGGCTATTTGCTTATGCTCAGGCTCTTTAGGAGACTTGAAATATCACCCTGCCCCAACCCGACATCTTTTCATCAAAACCTTTACATCTCTGCCTCTTTTACCTGTTGGCTTTTAGCTCTAACCGCACCTCCACCCCCCCCCCAAACTCACACTCCCCCTTTATCTGTCTTTACTGGGAAGCTGAGATGAAGGCTCCAAAAACTACATTTCCCAGACATCACTGCCAGCCAATTTCTGGGTAGATTTTGCCGGTAGGAAAAGCTGACAGGCGACTGAAAGGAGGCATGTTGGGAGGACTCTTATCTGGTTCCCAGGTTGGGTCTCCTTCTCTGTTAGAGGCAGTTAGCTCTGGCTCCAGCCTCCAGCTTCTGTTGACACTTTCTACCTGGACTTCACTCCAGCTGAGGTGAGAAGAGTACCGGAGAGCTACCCCGAGTCCTTGTGGCACCCAGAGGTGCTGCTGCGGAGGTCTGAGAAAACAGCCAGGCTCCCTCAGTGGTCCAGCACCTGCAAGACTACGGCTTCCCTTCCCTAAGACATCTCAGCACCAACCGCAGGGAGCTTCTCCTTTAGAATTCTCTCATTCTCTCTCTCTTTTTTCCCTGCCAGCCTGGATGGTAGCTGCTTCCTAAAGCTGTTGACCTCTAGGTTACATCAGCATTCCCATCATTTATAGCCTTTAATCACCGGAGTAACCAATGCCATGGTTTCCGTTTTCCTGACTAGACTCTGATTGATAGAACACTTTTCAGGGCTCTTCTCAAATGCCACCGCATTTCCTGGTCCCACAATATGTTCTTTCCCTTCTTTAACCCCAAAAGTGCTTGTTTTTACATCATTTATTGAACTTTACTTCCTTTGCTATCCATAAACAAAAAAAAACACTTTCTCAGTCTTTGAAAAATATATCCCAAGAATGTCAGGAATCCTCAAATTTATAATACTTTCTACTACCCAGTTATCGAACTTCTGTACTTCCTTTTTAGTTCCCTCATTAGCAATCATTATAAGCAACTTTTGAAGAGGGCTGTTTCCTCCTTAGGAAGCAAAGTTTTCCCCCCATTTTCTCTCAAGTGCCTTTACATGGAAATATTCAGCAAAAGCTAAGCTTACTTACTAACCAAGTTGGTGAGGACATCAGTATCATACTGCATACAGTTAAACAATGTCATCACAAATGTATAGATTCCATTAAAGTTTATCTTAGTGTGCTAAAGCTGCCATAACAAAGTATCACAAACTGGGTATCTTAAACAATAGAAATTTACTGTCTCACAGTTTCAGAGGCTTAAAATCTGAAATCAAATGTCAGCAGGGTTGGTTCCTACGGAGGACTGTGAGAGTGAATCTGTGTCATGATTAGCTTCTGGGGGTTGCTGGCAGTCCTTGGTATGCACTGGCATGTAGGAGCATCACCCAAATCTCTTCCTTCATCTCCACACAGCCTTGTCCCTGTGCATGTCTGTGTCCACATTTCCCCTTTTAAAAGGATGCCAGTCATATTGGATTAGGGGCCCACCCTACTCCAGTATGACCTCATCTTAACTAATAATCACATTTGCAACATTATTTCCAAATAAGGTGACATTCTACAATACTGGAGATCAGAAATTCAACATATGAATGGGGGGAGGGCATGAATTTATTCATAATAAATTACTTCAAAATGTTGTAACTGTGGTTATTAAGTTTTTACAAGTCTACCGTATTCTAATGTCATTTAAATTATATTTCTCTTCCCCCTCGAAACCTAAGTTTTAAAATATTGCAATATTGTTTCACACTCATGACTCTTTCCCCAGGGAACTCATCATGGGAGAATATTTGTTGAATTAAAAGCTGTAGAGCAGCACCTGCCATGGATATATGTCATTTATTATCCAGTACGGTCTGACTCAGTTACTTTGTAAACTTTTGGGGACTAGGGATTATGCTTCTTCCCCAATGGTACCTAGAAAAATATAGGACTTTAATGTACTCATGACTTACCAGTCAAGTTTATATGATAGAACCTTACGATATTGTCATGACTGCAAAAGTAACTTCTGTCCTTATCAATTTTTCAGTTTATATTAGGCTATTTGGTGGGAATAAAATTATAGTTTTAAAATATATATATCTCCTATTCTATGGTCTTCCATACCTTTTATGTCTTTTACTGTTCTTTGCTTTCCCTAGTTAAGCATGTGGCTGGCTATACTACATATTAATTAGGGTTCATTGCCCATGTTAGAAAATCCAAATAATATTGGCCTATACATGTATACCAAGGATTTTTCTTTTGGTTTGGTTTATTTTACAAGTATTAGTGTTTATTTCCATTCTTGAGCTCTGACCTTTACAAATACATTCAAGAATCAAGAAACAGGAATGGGGGCAAGGACAGAGCACTTTCTTTCCATGTAAGTCAAGTCCCCTTGTACAGAGGTTTTCAGATGTCATACCCAACACCTGGCATTTAGATTTCATTGACCACTCTTAGTTTCATGACAGAATGAATATATATGAATATATATGTATCTGTATACACACATATAAAATATAATAAATATATACATATATTTTTTTATATTGGGCACCTTGCTAGTCTTAATAAAATTATGGTTCTGTTCTTAGAAGCAAGAATAGTTACTGGGTAGGCAATTAGCTATCTCTGCCACAATAACATTGGAGATAATTAATAATTATTTGTTGTTCATAAGCGAGTTTTGTTAATTTGACTCTTCTAAAATTATAATAGGGGATGCCAATTTCCTGTACTGATAGTCATCATGATATTAATGAGGTTCTTAGTGAGCCTGGCAGTTCTTTACTGATTTGCACAAATGTGACATCACATAATATAGAGATATATTGATGTTATCTTTTGCAGTTTATCTTCATGTCTTATATGTCTGTGGGGCTGCATTCGCAGGTTCCTTTACATTGCAGTAACAGCATCTGATTGCATCCCAGCAACCAAGGTCTGCCTATTTTCAAAAGGAATCTTTTGACCCCTTATTAGGTGTAAATCCATTAATCCATCAGAAATGGGGGCTTTAAGTCTTCTTACCCCCAAATATCTCTCATTGTTATCTCTTCCTTTCTACCCCTACTGTCCTGAAGAAGTATGTCCATCCTCTTTTGTGTAGAGACTGACACTGGTGTCCTAACTGGTCTTATTGCCTCTCCCCAGAGCAACTCATCCTTCTCATTGCTGCCAACATTAAAAAAAAAAAAAAAAATACTTTACCTCTTCCAAGTCTCTTCACTGTGGCATAAGAGGCCTCTCACAGCCCAGATCTCAACTACATTTACTGTCTTATTTCTTTACTTGTCCCTATATATGACTGTTGCTCCAACAATTCCTGTCTTTGAGTTTGCCTAAAATTCTTTGCTTGCTCACAGCTACTATTTTCTCTATCTAGAGCATCCTTCCCTCTTTGGGCTGTCTGGTGGAGAAATTGCACATGATGTCCAGAGCTAACTGAAATGTCACTTTTCTTTGAAACCTTCCTTGATTCGCTCAGGCAGAAATAATGATCAGTTTTCCGCATGTTCTAATATCATTTTAATTTCTTTAGAGGTATGTCTACTCCTCACTTTTCTGCGATGTTTTCAAGAATAAGGACTTTATTTCACTCAATGTTTATAGACTCTCTCCAGCACCCGACACAATGACTGACACATAGAGTACTTCGCAAATGATTATTAAGTAACTATGAAACTGTAATAAATGTCACTGCTAATCAATTGCTTTAGGTGAATGCTGTAGGAGATTGTACTACATGGATGTAAAATATGAATAGCTGTATTGTACTACATGGATGTAAAATATGAATAGCTGTATAACACAAATTCTTGCCATTTCAGTGTACCTATATGCTAGGTCCTAGGCTAAACAGTTTATATATTCATATTTGTCAAAGCCGCAAGCTACCCTATAGGATTTACCTTGAACGAATTGTGTCCCAAAATTTATATGTTGAAGCCCTAACTTCCAATGAGATGGCATTTAGAATGGGGCCTTTGGTAGGCAATTAGATTTACATGCTAAATCTTGAGGGTGAGGCTCCCATTATGAGATTAGTGCCTTTGTAAGAGAAGAAAGAGAGACCAGAGCTCACTCTTTCTCCACCATGCTAGGATACTGTGAGAAAACCACAGTCTGCAAACCAGGAAGAGGACCCTCGCCAGGAACTGCATTGACTGGCACCTTGATCTTAGACTTCTCAACCTCCAGAACTATGAAAAAATAAGTGTCTGTTGTTTTTCCACCCAGTCCCCAGTCTATGGTGTTTTGTTATGGCTTCCCCAGCTGATTAAGACAGGGTTTTTATTTCCATCTTATGCAACTTTCCTCAAGTTGCACAACTAGAAAGGTGAATGGTATGGTTTGGAAGGTTTTCCCCCAAACCTTATGTTGAAATTTGATCCTCAGAGATAGACACGGTGCCTAATGGGAAGCGATTGGATCCTGGCGGCAGATCTCCCATGAATTGTTTGGTGTCTTCCTTGGAGTACCGAGTGAGCTCTCCCTCTACTATTAATAGTTCCCTTGAGAGCTGGTTGTTGAAAAGAGCCTGGCACTTCCCTCCCTTCTTTCTCACTTCCCCTTTTGCCATGTGATTTCTGCACACTCTGACTGTGCTTTGCCTTCCACCA
>RJWJ010036831.1:0-15874 GCA_004363605.1 Indri indri | reverse complement strand
AGCGTGAGTTGATTTTTGTGAGAGGTGAAAGGTGTGGATCCTGGTTCAGTCTTCTACATGTGGCTATCTAGTTTTCCCAGCACCATTTATTGAATAAGGATTCTTTTCCCCAGTGTATGTTTTTCTCTACTTTGTCAAAGATTAGGTAGCTATATGAGGATGGTTTTATATCTGGGTTCTCAGTTCTGTTCCACTGGTCAACGGCTCTATTTTTGTGCCAGTACCAAGATGTTTTGATTACTACAGCCTTATAATAAAGTTTGAAGTCTGGTAAATTGATACCTCCCATTTTGTTTTTATTGCCTAGAATTGTTTTCGCTATGTGGGGTCTTCTCTGATTCCATACGAAGCGTAGAATTAATTTTTCTACATCCGTGAAGAATGATGTTGGTATTTTAACAGGGATCACGTTTAATCTGTAGATCACTTTGGGTAGTATAGACATCTTAACAATGTTGATTCTGCCGACCCACGAGCATGGTATGGTTTTCCACCTGTTTACATCCTCTGCTATTTCCTTCCTCGATGTTTCATAGTTCTCCCTGTAGAGGTCTTTTGCCTCCTTAGTTAAATATATTCCTAGGTACTTTAATTTCTTTGTTGCTATTGTGAAGGGAATTGAGTCTTTGATTAGGTTCTCAGTATGACTGCTATTGGCATATACGAAAGCCTCTGATTTGTGTGTATTGATTTTATATCCTGAGACTTTACTGAATTCATTTATCAATTCCAGGAGCCTCTTGGTTGAATCCATGGGGTTTTCTAGATATAATATCATGTCATCAGCAAATAGTGAGAGTTTGATCTCTTCTGTTCCCATTCGTATGCCTTTAATCCCACTCTCTTGCCTGATTGCTGTGGCCAGAACTTCCAGCACTATGCTGAATAGAAGTGGAGATAGTGGGCAACCTTGTCTGGTTCCAGTTCTAAGTGGGAATGCTTTTGATTTTTCCCCATTCAGTATGATGTTGGCTGTGGGTTTGTCATAAATGGCTTGTATCATTTTTAGGTAAGGTCCATCTATGCCTATTTTGTTAAGTGTTCTTATCATAAATGGGTGTTGAATTTTGTCAAATGCTTTTTCTGCGTCTATTGAGAGAATCATATGGTTTTTGTTTTTGCTTCTGTTTATGTGGTGAATTACGTTTATAGAAAACACCTAATTCTTATGACACAAATGGATGAGCACTCAGAGCGATGGGATCCACCTCCCCCGCATCCCCGAGGTACCCAGCTGCCCTCAGCCGGCAGGGCTGCTGAGATGGTGGCCGAGGCTGAAACCAGAGTGTGAGCTGAAGCTCAGGGTGGGCATTGCTACCAAGGGGATAAAGATGGGGCTCGGTTCTGTAGACACCGAAGCTCAAAGGAATGTTTTCTTTTTAATTAAAAGTTACCTTATCTTTTAAAACAACTGATTTGTATTTTACTAAAACGCACAACAGTATACAAAATGCAAATTAGGAAAGAGAGACTAAAACAAAGCACAGCCTTAAACCTTCCAGGCACCTCTAGATCCCAGCAGGCAACAGGCACAAGCAGCTTTTAAAACCCACAACCTGGGCTGGGCGCGGTGGCTCACGCCTGTAATCCTACCACTCTGGGAGGCCAAAGCAGGTGGATCGTTTGAGCTCAGGAGTTTGAAACCAGCCTGAGCAAGAGCGACACCCTGTCTCTACTAAAAGTAGAAATAAATTAATCAGACAACTAAAAATATATAGAAAAAATTAGCCGGGCATGGTGGCACATGCCTGTAGACCCAGCTACTTGGGAAGCTGAGGCAGAAGGATTGCTTGAGCCCAGGAGTGTGAGGTTGCTGTGAGCTAGGCTGATGCCATGGCACTCACTCTAGCCTGGGCAAAAGAGCGAGACTCTGTCTCAAAAAACAAAATAAAATAAAATAAAATAAAATAAAACCCACAACCCTTGGGATTTTAATTATGTCCAATTGAAGATGCTGAACCATCTTAAGCATCCTTCATTATTTATAATAAAAAAAGAACGTTCAAAATCAAACAGCATCCTGACATTCTGTAATTTGTACTTGTGTCGATCACCAGAGTGGATTTATTTTAACAGTCGCAACCAAATCCTGGCCTAAGCCGTGCAGCTAATCTTAAGGCAAATGCAGTGGAATGACTGTATTATCCCAAATCTCTTTGAAATGTGCGATTGAATGTGAACTAGAAACTTTTGGCAGTTCTTAGAGACAAGATGCATAAAATCAGACTCCTGTTAAACCATGATAACAATCCCTAATAATTAAGAAAGGAGATGAGAAAGCCCGAATTTACTGAGCGTGTGTGAGAGCATGAAGGCTCCATCAAAACTAAAGCGACTACATGTAGGTGGGAACTGTCTAATTATACCCTCACCATTGAGCACATTGGAAAGGGCTCTACATCCAAGTATTTTAAATATTTAAAAAATGGTGGAGAAGGCTTTTTGTCAGAACTAAAGTGAAGTAGCCATTGGACCAGGGTCCCATGGTCCCCTGAGGACACTGGGCTCCGTTGGCTTAATCTGGTTGCAAGTGAGTGGAGAAGGGCCTGTGTCTCTGACCCATCCACCTCCTCAACCTGAAGGTGAGATCATAGTCGCTCCAGTGTGCAGCCCTGGCTCAGTGCCAGACACGTGGTACATGAAAAGATGAACAAGAGGGCAGGATAAAAGTCCAAGGTTTAAAGTTTTAGACCCACATAGACCACCATTTGAGGCAAGGGACCTGCCTCATGTCATTGCTGAAACACAGTGATGTGTGTCCTCACTAATCTGAAGTGTAAAGCTAGAGCTGGGAGACACTAGAGGCCACCAGGTTCCTTTCTACTCTCACTGTTCATGTTGGACAATCACCTACAAGTGTCTAACCTAGCTGATTACAGGACTCGGGAGGCAGGCACTGTTCTCAACCCTAGATATTTATCTAATACCCACAGCACTTGGATACCATTATTATCCCTCTTTTATAGATGAGGAAACTGAGGCATAGAGGGTTGAGTAATTCACCCAAGTTATGCAGCTATTAAATAGCACTGCTGCAATTTGAGCCAGTGGCCTGTGCACATAACCACTGCACCATTCTATTCTGCAAGTTTGCTGCTTCAGTAATCCATTCAGGAGTTAAACATTCACTGAGCATCCAGTGTGTACAGTGTACTCTGCTAGGCCCTGGTTACACTGGTGAACAAAACACACAGATTCCTTCCCTCATGGACCTGACGGTCTAGCAAACATGCCAACATTAAATATGACGGCTGCAAAAATTAATACGTGAATACAGTTAGAAAGCCATTATAGCTCCTTAAGGGGAACTCATAGCCAGGACTGGGCTGTCAAGAAAGGTTTCCTAAACAAATGATACTGAAGCTGAAACTGACCCTCGTTAGGCAGATAAAGAGGTAGAGGAAGGGTGTTGTGGACACAGGAGCAGTATACCCACAACACTGAAGTGGGAGGCTGTTACGCCACTGAAGACCCTGTAAGAGAGCCATAATGATGCAAGAGCAGTGAGCAGGGAGAAGGTGAACTTTGAAACAAACGGGTGAGAGAGTTTTGGGTTTTTATTAATAGTGAGGTCCTTGTGGGTCATGTCCTAATCTCAAGAACACAAAAGAAAGCCACAGCAGGGATCTGAACAAGGATCCTAACCATAAAAAACATGAAAGAGTTTGAGACTCTACAAATCTGCACATTGTTTCCATTATTTTGCAGATGGGAAAACAGAGACTTATGGAAGACAAGGGACTCAGCATGTTCATTCTAATTCAGTTGGCCAAGCTGCCTGGATTATCCCTTCACCACTGGCAATGGATGTTTGCTGCTTGCCTCCTTGGTATGCCTGCCCCTTCTAATAACAACAATTTTAATTTTATTTTACGATCTTTTCCTGCTCTGCTTCCACCTCTGCACTCAAGAAAGGACTCTGAGTTTGCACAGGGAGGGGAGCATGTGGCCAACCCTGAGTCTATCAAAGCATTGCAGTCCTGTAGCCACAGTGATGGCTCTAGAGACAAGTGCATCACCTGTGCCTACATAATCAAAGCGAATCTCAGAACCATTTCCCAGAAATCCTGGGTTTATGACTAAGTTTAACTCTGACAGCAAATTTAAACCTAGAAGGATATGAGCTTAGAATATTAGCCTTTCTTAAGTCAATGGAGAATGCATTGATGGTAGATTTTTTTTTTTTGCAAGATCTGAATAATGTTACCAAATAGTATCCAATGATTAACACTAGCACAAATGTAGTAAGATTTTCACTTCATCACAGGAAAGAATCCCATATAAACAACTAGAAAACTGGACAATATTTATGAACAATTTTATGGACATTGAGAAGTAAGCAGCACAGAACCATGGTATCTGGGAGAAGGAGAAGAAAGAAGGCAAATTCTATGATAATCTTGTTTTCCTGTGTGTAGGGAATTTTCAGACTGCATAACAGGGAAGAAGAACCAAAATTGCCTGGCAATCTTGCTGAGTAGAAAAAAGGTTAAAGTTAAGGGTATTCAAAACAGCTGGAAATTTCAGGGCAAGGTACCAGAAAGAGGAGAGCTAAACAGAGAAATAGTCCAATAATATGCAGTTAAGACATCCCCCTGATTCGTTGGCTCAATAAAAATTTAAGTATGCATAGGAGAAATTTCAGACAGCCAGGCAAAGAAGAACTATTGGGGAAAGAACTGGGGTGCTACAAGCCAAACAATTCCCAGAACTCACACAGTGCTCAGTTCCCATCAGCCAAACTAGAGAGGGCTTAATGGATACATGGACATGCAGTAGTCACACTGGAAGGTTCATGACTTAAAAATGGTGCCAAAATTCACAGTTCAGAATTTAATTTAAAAAATTACTAGACTTATGAAGTAGCAAAAACACATGTACTAGGATCAGTTAATAGAAACAGAATAAGAAATGACCACAAAAAAAAAGATAGGGTTAAGAAAAAGCCCTAAAACAGCTATTATACATTTTTAAAAATATGCTCAAAGATTTAAAGGAAAACATGAACATAATTAGAAAAGAAATGGAAGATATAAGAAAGAATGAAATGGAACATCCAGAGAGAAAAAAATACAAAATATGGAGCAAAATAAACCACTAAATGAGATTAAAAGCACATTAAACACGAAAAAATAAACATTTACCAAAAGGTAATTTGGTTGGAGAGAGGTTGTTAAAATAACCTTTACCAGCTTGGGCTATTTGGGAGAATAAAGAAATATTCTCTCCACAGTGGCCTATACAACTTAGTAAAATTTACTACTATTTTATGGCCTATGTTACACAAGTAAAAAAGAAAGAAAGGAAAAGAGAGATCAATGACCTTGAAGGCATAGCAATAGAAACTTAGAACTGAAGTGAAGAGTGAAAAGGAAAAAAGAAAAACAAGAAGAAGACAGAAAAGGAAGAAGGGAAGAAGGAGGAAAAAATCTTCTGTGACCTGAGGAACAACAGCAAATGGTCTAAAAACTGTGTCATTGGTTTTCCAGAGAGAAGAGAAGGAAAGGAACAGGAACATAAAAAACAGCTGAAAAAATAATGACCCAAACTTTCCCAAATTTGATAAAAACTATATATCACAGATCCAAGAAGCCGAACCAACTCAAAGCTAGATAAAAACACACTTGCAAAAGAAAATTGAAGTATATCATAATTACATTAATGAAGCCATTAATATAAAAACCTTACAAGCACCCAGGAAAAAAAGAAACATATAGTCAGAGAAAATATAAGAATTATTATAGATTTCTCATCAGAAACTATGCAAGTCAGAGGATGATAAGTGTCATCTTTAAAATATTTAAAGGGAAAAATCTATCAATCTAGAAAACTACACTCAGTGAAAATATATTTCAAAATTGAAGGTGAAATAAAGACATTCGCAGATAAACAAAACCTGAATTTCTTCCTCATCAGACTTACACAGTATAAGGAGACAAGTAGGGACATTACATAATGAGGAGAGATCAATTCAGCAAAAACACATAGAAATCTCAGATATATGCACTAATAGAAGACTTCAAAAATACATAACCCCCAAAATAACAGAACTTAAGGGATAGACAAATCCACAGTCATGTTGGAGATTTTATCATTCAACTGTTAAATATCGATAGAACCAGTAGACACAACATCAGTAAGATACAGAAAATATGGAAAATGCTATAAACTAAACATGTTTTTAACAAAAGGTAAAGAATCAAAATGACATTGGCTCCATAACAGCAACACCAGAGACTAATATATCAAATTCCTTAAAATTCATTAGAGCTGTACCTCTATTTATAATGAGTAAGACCTGGATTAAAACTACGGTCCCACCAAGAACAACTATCAAATACAAAATCAGCTCTGCAAAGCACTGAGAAAACGGAAGGAAACAGCATTTGAAAAATCAGGATCTTTGTAAGAAGAGAAAAAGATTGAGGTTAGACTCATTTACTACAGTTTTTCCCTCATAGCTCAGGGCAGAGGCTAAGCCAAAAACTGTCCTACAGCTTGCTGCAGACCCACTGGACAGGGGAGAAAAAAATTAGAGAGGAAGGCTTATAAGGAGTCAAGACTTTAGGGGCAAGCTACTAGTCAAAGAGGAATTTTTAAAAAAATGAATTTGGCATTTTGCATGCAAGTTCCTCTCAAGGCACTTGCCAGCCCCTAAGCTGTGCACTCAAGAGGTAAGATGGGTGAAACCAGAACAATGGCTTCTAATTCTATGCAGAGAAGTGGAAGGTCTAATAGTGCTGGGGAAAAAAATACCAGATTTCAGAGACTGCTTAGAAGAAAGAACATAGATAAACACTCCAGGATTTCAACAAGACCCAAGAAGAGCTACATTTTAGGAATGAGAGTAATACGGAAATAGGCCAACCTATTTCAAAGCAATCCGCTCATACATTGTCTGCCAGCCAGAAGAAATTTAAGTTGTTCTTAGAAAAAGATAAGAGCTCCCAGAGCTTCAACAACATTTTGTATACAATGTTCAAAATTCAGTCAAAAATTAGCAGAAAAGTACTTGAGGTGAACCCAATATTAGAGCTAACATATATGTAAAATTTAAAATAACAATGATAATAATTACAAAAATAGATGAAATTATGACAATTTTAACAGAAAAACAAAGAAAATGAATCAAATGAAAAGTCTAAAAATAAAAAGTACAAAAGATGAAATAAATAATTCAATACATAGGTTTAAAAATCATACTAGACAAAAAAGAGAACATTTTTAAAATGCAAGATAGGTCAAAAGAAAATTCCAGATTGGGGCATAGAGGGAAAAAACAAAGGGCAAAAAATGCATGCCGGATTTTTACCACATTATGATAGGTCTAATGCATGTATAATTGAAATCCCACATGAAAAGGACAGAAACATTAAGTCAGAAGACTTGTTAAAGAGCCACTGGTCAAATTTTCCAAAACTAAGAGAGGACATCAAGCTACAGAATTGTGAATTTTAAAAAACACAAAGCAGATAAATGCAAAACACACACACACACACACACACACACACACACACGTAGGTACATCATGGTTAAAGAGAAAATCTTGCAAAGACGAATCAACTATTAAAAAGACAAAAACAAATCTTATAAGCAGCCAGAAAAAATAAATATATTGCCTTCAAAGAAAGGACAAAAAGAATTATAGCTAAATTTCTAGTAGAAACTATGGAAACCAGAAAATAATAAAATTTTTTAAAGTGTTGGAAATAAAACTTCTCATGAACAATTCTAAATCTAGTTATACTATGTGCACTCCCGGAATTACTAAAGGGAGATTTTTCATGCAGATGGAAAATGATCTCCATGGAAGCATGGCGATACAGGAAAAAAACACCACCACCAGAGATGGTAGTTATGCAGTAAATATAAATGAATATTGAATTTTTAAGTAATATTAGTTACATATTAAGTAAAATTGATTTCCAAAAGAAGGTGAGAGTGAAGAATAAAAGGTAGAAAGTACAGATAAGACAAAAAGATAGTAAGTGGTAGTTTAAAACTGCATATATTAGTAATTACATTAAGTATAAATGGAACAAATTCTACTTATTAAATAATAATATTGTCATACTGGATTTTTAAATGTCTGATGGTGATATCAGGAGACACACCTTAAATAATAAGGATGCAGGAAAGTTCAAAGTAGAATGATGAACAAGAGATATTGTACAAACACAGGCCAAAGAAAGACGGTATGCTGATACTAATTTCATACAATGTAGGCTTTATATCTGTATGCATTAAGAAATTTAAAAGGACACTAAAAATATAGAATAATCCTAAAATGACATGCTTTTAATAGCACCAAAATATATAAAGTGAAATAACTAGAAGTAAAAGGATAAATTAACAAATTCACAATCATAATTAAAGATTTTTATGCATCTCCTTTGTAACTGATAGAAAAAAACACACAAAAAATCAATAAGGGCACAGAAGCTCTTAACACTCGATCTATTTGATGTATATGGAGTGCTATAGCCCCAAATTGCAAAATACACATTCTTTTCATGTGCACATAGACTATTAATTAAAATAAACCACATACCAGGCCTTAGAAGGCTAAAGTTATAGAGTACGGAGTCTCTGACCAGAGTAGAATTAAGCTAGAAATCTAAAATAGAAAGATAACCAGGAAAATCCACAAACACTTTATGATTAAGCAATGCTTTATAAGCCACAGATCAAAAAAGAAATTAAAATGAAAATTGGAAAACATAATGAATTCAAGATGGCCAACTAGAGTCAAGGCTTGACAGACCTCCCCAGTAAAGAAGTTGAGGTTTGGACTGAGGGGAGCAGAGGGTGATAGCTGATTGGGAGAGGCCCACAGGGTCTGATACCTATGGAGTCCAGGACACCACCAGCAGGAACTGAACAGCCAAGAGAAAGGAGGATAGAAGGGAGAAATTGGCACAAACAAAATCAGGAGAGTTCCAGAGCCCAGCAAAAGGGTAAGGGATTTTTTTCCCCCTCCCCTCCAACCCAGGGGGCCTTAGGCCTGCAAGAGGACATAGGGCTCTCATCTCGTAGGGCAGTGCCACGGGGAAGCACAGAGTGACTGAGCTTGCCTGGGGGAAACCAGGAGCACACTCACGGCTGAAACCACGTTAAGTGACTGAGCTTGCCTCAGGAAATAGGGAGCACACGCCCAGCCGACAGAATGGCTACCACTGCAGCTCAGAGAGGAGGAGGGCAGACTGGTTCTCCCAACCTCCAGCTCGAGAGCAGTACAGGAAGACAATGGCCCCTTCCTCCACCCACCACAGCAGTTGCTGGAGTTTTCCGTGCCAAGTGACCCCCTTTCAGCACCTGGGGTGTGCCTCCACCCTGAGCCAGCAGGGCAAACAGTTGGTGACCTTCCCACCCACATACGTTTGGTGCATCCGCCTGCTGATGGTGCAGGCAGCGGGGCACGGAGGCATGTGGGAGAGGTCCTGGTTTCAGAGTCAGGCAGCGAGTGAGAGCCCATGCCCATCGGCAGGGTGTGGAGGAGCAGAGCAGAGTGGGTGTCCATAAGTGCACCTCCTCCCCAGCCAGAAAACCACCATATTGAACATTACTGAACCTGGGAGACTCAATTTGCATAAGTACTGGTTCCCAAGGCAACAAAATGTCTCTGGTGCCTCAGGCTGAATTCAAGTAGGTTCCTACCACCACCAGTCATTTTAATATGGAGTTCAACTTGATCCAAGAGTTCCTTGAGCTGCCACTATTCCCGTGCTGGGAGCAGCCCCTGCCACAGTTTTCTGGGATTAGAGAGCAGACTCTCTGGTTGAGTAGGGCCACTTCAGCTCCTCCTAGCAGTTCAGCCCAGAGGCGGGGAACTGGTCTTTTAATCCCTGCATAACCCTCACCAGAATTTGTGGAGCTAGAGGGCAGGCCCACCCAACCTAACCCCACCCAGCCTCATCCCCCAACCCAGCTCTGCTGTGGTAGTGAATAGAGGAATCACTGGGAAGTACTAGCACCCTACTCACCAGCAAGGGCATTAGAGGGTTTCTCTGGAGGAACTAAAGCTGGTCAAAAGATCCAAAAACAACAGTGAAGCTTGTTCCCTCCAGCAAACACCACGGTAGTGACAGGGAGGTCAATTTGCATGCCCATTCAAGCATTTTCTGACTCAATCACAGAAAGTGTGGTTGATTCTCACACACAAGCACCACCTGCTGACTCAGAGATCAAACTGGACATGTCATTATCTAAACAGAAGAAAATCCAAAAGTAAGAAACAATATCTGCTTCAGATGAGAAGGAACCACTGAAAGAATCTGGAAGTATGAAGAATCGGAGCAAAAGTTCACCCCCAAAAGGGAACACCAGCTCCCTAGCAATGGATACCAACAAAAAACAGAATACTGAAATGACAGATAAAGGGTTTTGAACATTGGTTGTAAGAAAACTTAATGAAATACAAGCTAAAGAGAAACCAAACACAAAGAAACCACAAAAACAATGCAGGAAATGAACGGAAAATTCACTAAAGAAATTGAATTATTAAAGAAAAATCAAACCGAACTTCTGGAAATGAAAAATTCATTCAAGGAATTACAAAACACAGTAGAAAGCCTTAAGAACAAGTTAGATCAGGCAGAAGAATCTCAGAGCTTGAAAACGACACCTTTCAATTAAACAAGTCAGTTACAGACATAGAGCAAAGAAATAAGAAGAACAAGCAAAGCCTACAAGAAATATCAGATTATGTAAAGAGGCCTAACATAAGAAACATAGGCATCCCTGAGGGTGAAGAAGAAAATACACAAGGGTTGGATAATTTATTCAAGGAAATAATTGAGGAAAATTTCCCTGGCCTTCTTAGAAAACTAGACATCCAGGTACAAAAAGGTCATAGAACTCCTGGGAGATTCATCTCAAAGAGTAATACCCCATGACACATAGTCATAAGACTTGCCAAAGTCAACATGAAACAGGCACTCTATGACCTTTAAGGTGAAAGCAGTAGGTAACTTACAAAGGTAAACCCATCAGACTAACTTTAGCCTTCTCAACTGAGACACTAAAAACCAGAGGGATTTGAGGCCCCACTCTCAGTCTTCTCAAACAAAATAATTCCCAGCATAGAATTTTGTATCCTGCAAAACTAAGTTTCCTATATGAGTGGGGAAATAAAGCCTTAGACAATCAAACACTGAAGGAATTCATCAAGACAAGACCTGCCCTGCAGGAAGCACTCAGAACTGCATTATTCATGGGTCAGCACAATAAACACTTAGCAATGTAAACTTACCAAAAGCTAAAGGTTGAAGGCCAGATATCACAATGGATCAAGAGATAAAACGAAGCAACAAAGTTAAACCCAACAAGATGAACAGAAATCCACCCCACTAATCAATTCTTTCAATAAATGTGAATGGCTTGAACTGCCCACTGAAGAGACACAGGCTGGCGAATGGATAAATACACACAAGCCAAGTATCTGCTGTCTTCAGGAAACACATCTAACACACACAGATGCATCCGGGCTCAAGGTGAAGGGATGGAAAATGGTATTCCACGCTAATAGAAACCAAAAGAAAGCTGGTGTAGTCGTACTCATGTCAGACAATTTAGTCTTCAAATCAACAAAAACAATGAAAGACAAAGATGGTCATTACATAATGGTAAAGGGAACAATTCAACAAGAGTATGTAACAACCTTAAATATTTATGCACCTAACATAGGAAAACCCAGATTCATAAAGCAAATCCTACTTGATCTAAACAAAATGACAGACAGCAAGCACCACCATAATACTAGGAACTTCAACACCCCGCTGTCAGAACTGGACACATCCTCCAAACAGAAAATAAACAAAGAAACAAGGGACTTAAAGAGAACTCTAGAACAAATGGTCCTAACAGACATTTACAGAACATTCTACCCAAAACCTACCAAATATACATTATTCTCATCAACTCATGGGGCATCCTCTAAGATCACATCCTGGGCCACAAAACATATCTCAACAAATTTTAAAAAATAGAAATTATACCATGCATCTTCTCAGACCACAGTGGAACCAAATTAGAAATCAACTCCAGCAGAAACATTCATCTCTACACAAAATCATGGAAACTAAACAACCTACTGCTGAATGATTGTCAGGTTAAGGAGGAAATAAAGATGGAAATCAAAAGATTCTTTGAACTAAAGGATAACAGGGACACAAGTTATCAAAATCTGTGGGAAACAGCTAAAGCAGTCCTAAGAGGAAAATTCACAGCCAGAAATGCCTACATCCAAAAGACAGAAAGATCACATCAACAATCTAACAAATCATCTCAAAGATCTGAAAAAGGATTAGCAAACCAATCCCAAAACCAGTAAAATAAAAGAAATAACAAAGATCAGAGCAGAACTAAATGAAATCAATCATTAAAAAAACTATACAGAAGATTAACAAAACAAAAAATTGGTTCTTTGAAAAGATAAACAAAATTGACATGCCTCTTACTAGATTAACCAGAAGCATAAATGAAATGACTCTAATAAGCTCAATCAGGAATGAAAAGGAAGAAATTACAACTGATGCCACAGAAATACAAAATATCATCTCTGAAAACAATAAAAAACTCTATGTATGTAAACTTGCAAACGTGGAGGAAATGGACAAATTCTTAGAAACACACAGCCACCCTAGGCTCAATCAAGAAGATACTGAATTTCTGAGCAGACCAATATCAAGTACTGAAATTGAAGCAACAATTAAAAAAAAAACCTAAAAAAAAAAGGTGCCAAACCAGATGGTTTGATACCTGAATTCTACCAGACTTACAAGGAAAACTGGTGCCTATCCAGCAGAAAATATTCCACAATATCAAGAAGGAAGGAATCCTTCCCAACAGGTTTTAGGAAGCCAACATCACCATGATACCAAAACCAGGAAAGGACTCAACAAAAAAGGCAAACTATAGGCCAATATCCTGTATGAATATAGATGCAAAAATTCTCAATAAAAGCCAAGCAAATTGAATTCAACTGCTCATCAAAAAAATAATCCATCACAACCAACTGGGCTTCATCCCAGAGATGCAGGGATGGTTCAACATATGCAAATCTATAAATGTAATTCACCAAATAAATAGAAGTAAAAATAGAGACCATATGATTCCCTAAATATATGCAGAAAAAGCATTTGACAAAATTCAGCACCCTTTTATAAGAACACTTAACAAAATAGGCATAGACGGGACTTACCTCAAAGTAATAAAAGCCATATATGACGAACAGCCAACATCATACCTAATGGGGAAAAATTGAAAGCATTTCCACTGAGAACTGGTATGAGACAAGGTTGCCTTCTATCACCACTTCTCCTCAACATATAAGTCCTAGCCAGAGCAATTAGACAAGAGAAGGAAATAAAGGGCATCGAAATGGGGGCAGAAGAGGTCAAAATTTTGCTCTTTGAAGATGACATGATTTTATATACAGAAGACCCCAAAGATTCTGCCACAAGACTTCTGGAATTGATAAATAAGTTCAGCAAAGTCTCATGTTACAAAATCAATGTACACAAATCAGTAGCATTCATATACACCAACAACAGTCAAACTGAGAACCAAATCAAAGACTCAATACCTTTCACAATAGCAACAAAGAAAATAAGATACCTAGGAATATATTTAACCAAGGAGTTTAAGGACCTCTAAAGGGAAAACTATGAAACGTTGAAGAAGGAAATAGCAGAGTATGCAAACAGTTGGAAAACCATACCTTGCTCATGGGTCGGCAGAATCAGCATTGTTAAAATGTCTATACTACCCAAACTGATCTACGGATTCAATGCAATCCCTATTAAAATACTAACATGATTTTTCACAGATCTAGAAAAATAATTCTACGCTTTGTATGGAATCAGAGAAGACCCTGTATAGCCAAAGCAGCCTTAAGCAAAAAGAATAAATTGGGAGGCATCAATTTACCAGGTTTCAAGCTATATTACAAGGCTATTGATATAATAACCAAAACGGCATGATACTGGCACAAGAATAAAGACATAGACCAATGGAACAGGACGTGAGAACCCAGACATAAAACTATCCTCATGTAGCCATCTGATATTTGACAAAGCAGACAAAAACATACACTGGGGAAAAGAATCCCTATTCAATAAATGGTACTGGGGAAAATTGGATAGGCAAATGCAGAAGATTGAAATGGGATCCACACCTCTCACCTTTCACAAAAATCAACTCAGGATGGATAACAGACTTAAACCTAAGGCACGAAACCATAAGAATCCCAGAAGAAATGTTGGAAAACCTCATACAGACATTGGCCTAGGCAAATAATTTGTGAAGAAGACCCCAAAAGCAATCACAGCAACAACAAAAATAAATAAATGGGACTTGATCAAATTAAAAAGCTTCTGAAAAGCCAAAGAAATTATCACTACAGCAAAAAAAACAACCTACAGAATGGGAGAAACTATTTGCATGGTATACATCTGACAAAGGGCTAATCACTAGTCAGGAAAATCAGCAAGAAAAATCAAACAACCCCATTAAAAAGTTGGCAAAGGACATGAACAGAAACTTTTCAAAATAAGATATACTATGGCCAAGAAACATATGAAAAAATGCTCAACATCTCTAATCATCAGGGAAATGCAAA
Organism: Indri indri; assembly: GCA_004363605.1. Lineage (NCBI taxonomy): Eukaryota > Metazoa > Chordata > Mammalia > Primates > Indriidae > Indri > Indri indri. The sequence goes on along the minus strand of RJWJ010036831.1, from coordinate 1,254 downwards.
TCAAAACCACAATGAGATATCAATTAACTCCAGTGAGAATGGCTTTTATCAAAAAGTCTCAAAACAAATGTTGGTGTGGATGCAGAGAGAGGGAACACTCTTGCACTGCTCATGTAAACTAGTACAACCTCGATGGAAATTAATATGGAGATACCTCAAGAAATTCAATGTAGAACTACCATTTGATCCATCAATTTCACTAGTGGGTATTTACCCAAAGGAAAAAAAGGACATTGTATAAAAAAGACATCTGCACTGGGATGTTGACAGCAGCACAATTCACAATTGCAAAGATGTGGAAAAAACCCAGTGACCATCAATCCATGAGTGGATTAATAAAATGTGGTATATGTATACCATGGAGTATTACCCAGCCACAAAAAGCAATAGTGAACTAGAATCTGTTGTATTATACCGGATGGAGCTGGAGCCCATTCTATTAAGTGAAGTATCACAAGAATGGAAAAACAAGCAACTCATGTACTCACCATCAAATTGGTACTAATTAATCGACCTTTATGTGCACATATGGACGTAACATTCATCATGTGTCGGGCAGGTGGGAAGGGGGAAGAGGGAATGGGTACAATCACATCTAATGGGTACAGTGCACACTGTCTGGGGTCCATGCTTGCAACTCTGACTTGGGTGGTGCAAAGGCAATATATGTAACCCAAACGTTACTATCCCTATAATATTCTGAAAAAAAAAAAAAGAAAGTAAATATATTGAATGAACAATAACAAAAATATCACGTACCAAACTTTGTGGGATGCTGCTAATGTAAATTTAAAAGGACGTTGAAATCTCAAAGGCTAAAAAAAGGAAAAAGGAAGGTGCTAAACAGAAGAAAAGAAGTCAGATTGAAAATCAATGATCTAACATCTATCTGAAGATGCCAGAAAACGAAGTGCAAATTAAACTCAAAGAAAGTAGAAAGAGCCAGTGCCAATACGGGCAGGTAGCAAGAAAATTGGGCAGGGGGTGGCAGGAAGCATCCAACAGAGAAAATCAATAAAGTCTAAATATTTGCCCAAAAAAGACTAATGTAACTGACAGCCTCCTAGCAACACTAATCAAGAAAAAATGAAAGTACAAATTAGTATCTCTATTTAAAAGGCATGCTGAAATAAAGATTCTGCAGGTGTTAAAATAATAAGAAGAAATATGAAGAAACACCTTCACAAACTCTTGTAGAGAATAGGAGTGAATACAGAACAACTCATTTTCTGAGACCAAGGATAGTCTTGATAG
>RJWJ010036830.1:0-15864 GCA_004363605.1 Indri indri | reverse complement strand
GGGGAAGGGGGGGCAAGGGCATCATACGTAACCTAAACACCTGTACCCCTATAAACAACAAACAATAAAAAAAAAAAGAAGTTGGAAATACTCTTCTAGACATTGACCTAGGCAAAGAATTTATGGAGAAGATCCCAAAGGCAATTACAGCAACAACCAAAATAAATAAATGGGACCTGATCAAATTAAAAAGCTTCTGCACAGCCAAAGAAACTGTCACAAGAGCAAACAGGCAACCCACAGAATGGGGGAAAATTTTCGCTTGCTACAAATCCAACAGAGGGCTGATAACCAGAATCTATTTAGAACTCAGAAAAATCAGCAAGAAAAAATCAAACAACCCTATCAAAAAGTGGGTAAAGGACATGAAGAGAAACTTTTCAAAAGAAGACATAATAATGGCCAAAAAGCATATGAAAAAATGCGCAACATCTCTAATCACCAGGGAAATGCAAATCAAAACCACAATGAGATATCACCTATCTCCAGTGAGACTGGCCTTTATCAAACAGACCCAAAACAATAAATGGTGGCGCAGATGCGGGAAGGCAGGAACACTCATACACTGCTGGTGGGACTGCAAACTAGTGCAACTTCTGTGGAAAGAAATATGGAGATACCTCAAGGAGATACAAGTAGAACTACCATTTGATCCAGCAATCCCATTACTGGGCATCTACCCAAAAGAGCAAATGTTGCTCTATGAAAAAGACACCTGCCACTATTAATTCTACAACCCTCTTATGCTCAGTTACCCCATCTGATTTACTTAGTGGCATGACATAGAACCTCATTTCTGTTAGACCTAAGCCCCTAAGTCACCATGCCTTCTCAGACCAGGGTCGCTGTACCTATCAGTCATTGTCAAAATTGAGCAGTGAAGTATTAAGTGATGCCCAAATAAATCACCTGGCTTCTACATGTATTCTTTATTATTTATTGTGTAATAGCAGTCCCAAACCATGAAGATCAGGGTCAGTTATACCTGCCAGGATAGTGTCTCTTCTTTTTATTACCTGATCCCTGGGTACAAAGAATTTAAAGTACCCATGAAGTCATGATAGTGTGGAGTTCAACGAGACTCTTTTTCTGTCCCCTGACATAAATGTTTTCACTTGGGACTGGGACCTGTAACTCAGGAGATTCCAGAGCTGAAGGGAAAGGAAGCACAAAGTCCCACAGGATGTCATTCAGAGAGATGGTATCAGGGGTTTTTATTGCTTTCACCCCTTAGAATCCAGACTCATGAGGTTTTCTATCCCGTAGAAAAGTTAAATGAATCAGATAGTTTAAGTATGATACATAAAGCGTTCCCCAAAGACATTACCACAACCTCACAGAATATTATCTCTAAAGATAAAATAAAGGTAGGCCTTCAGAAGGCTATTTCGATACTCTATCAGCTTTGTAGCCTATGGGTGGTGCAGAGTGTGATATAACCAGTGGATCCTTTTATCATTGGGATGTTCCCACACCTCCTTTACTGTGAATTTGGTCAGCTAGTCTGACATAATGTTATATAGAATCTCATATCAGTGGATCAAAATCTTCATAAGCCTTCTGATAGTGGTACTGGCTGAAACCTCACAGGAAAGTCAAACAAGGAATGAGTGTTCATTCTTATAAGAAATAGATGGAAATGCCACAACCAGGAAATGGAGAAGGAGAAGAGGGAGAGCAAAAATCTATACACCTGGAGCAATACTTGTGAAGTTCACAGCCCAGAAACATAGGTGGCCTGAAAGGCTAGGATATAATCAGAAGATTAGGGAATTTTTCTCTGCTCCACATCTTACAATCACATCATCAGGGTTTCAGTATAGTAACAGTTTTTTATAGCTGAAAGAGCTGAAAGACATCAATGCTCTCTGAGGGGGAGTATTTAGGACAGCCAAAAGTCAAGAGGAAAGCTAAAAAGTATGCTAGAGGAATTTGAGGCCTCTGGCACCTACAGCTACAGCAAACGTTAAATACAAGCTAACACCTAGAGAGATAAACAGAAAATTTCATGCTAACAACCTATTTACTTCCGTCCTGCTTATTCAATATATAAGGTCAGACATTGAACCAAAAATTATAATGCATGTAATAAAGAAAACAGACCCCCACATGCACAAAGCAGTCTGAAGAAACAAAGCAATCATCAGAGCCAGATATGGCATAGATTTTGTTAGTATCGGAAAGGAAATTTAAAATAATGGAAAGGCTTCTAATGGAAAAAGAGGAGAGCATGCAAAAACAGATGGGTAATACAAGCAAAAGTGGAAACTCTAAGAATAAAAAAGAAATGTTAGGAATCAAATCACTTCAACAAGAATGGAGAATACCTTTGAAGAGCTTATCAGTAGACTTGACGTGGTCAAGGTCAGAATCACTGAGTGAAGATAGGTTAATGGAAACTTCCCAAACTGAAATACAAAAAGAAAAAAAAAACAGAATAAAATAAATAAAACACAACATCCAAGAACTATGGGACAATTCCAAAAGTATAATGTATACATAATTGGAATATCAGAAATATAACAGACAATGAATGGAACAGAATAAATATTTGAAGTAAAAATGGATATGAGAACTTTACAGAATTAATGACAAGCACCAAACTACAGATTCAACTCCGAGAACATCACAAAACAACAAAGAACATCAAAAAACACAAAACAAACATACAAATAAACAACCCCCTCCACAACAACTAATCATATCATAATCAAGCCACAGGAAACCAAAGATAAAGAAAAAATTTTGAAAGAAAATATTGGCAAACAGAACTTAGCAGCATTTTAAAAGAATACTATCGTGTTCAAGTGGCATTAACTCCAAATTCAATGAGAAGTCTCAATATTAGGAAATTCATTCACATAATTTACCTTGAGTAAGTCCAAGAAGACAAATGACAAATGAAGCATTTAATAAAATTCAGAAAATGTTTCTTTTATAAATTCTTAATCAAATTGTGATAGATAGACACATTGTTAGAGAAATAATAATTTTTAAAAACTGTGTAACTCAAATCAGGACCCACCTTTGTGATCAAAGAAAAATACCAGAGTAATGGTTCTCAAAGAAAAATGTCTATAAGAATCATCTGAGCATCTTGGTGAAATGAAGAATTTAGACAATGCCCTTAACATTTGAGAGTGTATGTTTGGAGGAGAGACCTTGGAATTTGCATTTTATTAAGACTCCAGGTGGTATTGATACAGTGGTCTATGAATTGCATTTTGAGACTCTAAATTAGAGTCACTGTTTTCATTAATTACAAAGAGATACAATATTATATTGCAGTAAAGAAGACAATCTCTGAAATCAGATTGTCTAGTTAGAATTCTTATAAATTCATTCTGAATATTAAGTAAACTAATCCAGGAAAGCACTAAGAATAGCATCTTGCATAAGGCACATTCCTGAAAAAAATGCTGTGATTGTTATTATTGTTGTTGTTATTGTTTTTATCACCACTGTCATTTAACATTGTTGTGAAGGAACCAGATACCGCAATTATATAAGACAATGAAATGGCAAGAATATTAGAAATGATAAGACAATATCAGAATTAGCATTATTTCAATATCATGATGTTGCTGCTAAAAACTCAAAATGATCAACATAAAAGCCATTAGAAATAATTTTAGCATGTGTCTAATTATAAAATTAATATACATAAATGGATATCCTATCTACAAACAATAGTCAAAAAATAGAATGACATAATATATCATTTATAAAAGCAAGCAAGAAGACAAAATAACTAGGAATTAACTTTATTGGAAATGCACTGGACAGTTTAAGAGAAAACTTTGAAACACTTCTGAAGGACATAAAACATACTTAAATAAATGGGAAAACAAAACTTGTCCTTGATTAATAAGACTCCATATTGTAAAACTGTCAATGTCATTAAATTAATCTATACATTGAATTTTGTCCTAATCAAAATGGCAGTGTGACTTCCTTTTTTGTAATTTTACAAATTGATTTTGAAAACTAAAAATGTGTGCCAGAGAGATTATGAATCTTAGAAGGCCCTGTCTCTACAAGGAGAAGTTCTGGTTCGGTGGGGCCAATTCAGGCCCTCCCTGGTGGCTTTACCCAGAAGCTGGGAGCAGATGTTTGACTCCCGCCAAAACAACTACCTTACAAGCTTTTGTGGACACTGAGGGCTCACCCAACCCAGCTCTGCCCAGTCTTACTCCCCTACCTGCCTTTGATGTGGCAGAAAATAAGGACTCATCTGAAAGTTCCAGGGACCCGCACACCACCTGGCAAATTTGAGTGCTTCTCCTGAGGGACTAGAGCTGGTTAAAGGAACAACATTTCAGCTTGTTCCTTCAGCAAGTGCCGTCTACTGACAGGGTGGTAAATTTGCATGCCCTTTACAACATTTACTGACTCAACCATATGGGGTTTGGTTCATTTTCACCCCAAAGCATCACCTACTCTCTCAGAGATTAAACTGGGCATGTCAATACAATTCACATGGTTAAAAAGATCACAGGGCTCAGGAAAGAGAAAGGATCTCAAAGGCCTTATCCTCCCTCATCAAAAAGAGATAGGGAATCTGCCCACTCACATAGCTGGCCACTGGTACAGCCTATAAACAACTGGAAACTGAGAAAATACCCACACTATGGATCTCTATAACCAAGGCATCTATTCAGAACATGGATCATCATCAAAGCAACCACAAGCAAAGCCAAAGCTTCTTATAAAACATATACTACAAACACACCCATATGAGTGAAGGGAGGGTAAAAAGCCCCATTTAAACAAAAGAAAATCCAAAAATAAGAGGCAACAGTTTCTCCAGATGGGAAGAAATCAACAAAAGAACTCCGGAAGTATGAAAAATCAGTGAAAGGATACCCCCAAAAGGGAGTAGCAGCTCTCTAATAATGGATAACAACTAAAATGAAAATATTGAAATGACAGATGAAGAATTCAAAATGTTTTGTAAGGAAGCTCAATTAAATCCAAGAGAAAATGGAAAACCAACTCAATGAAACCAGAAACACAATTCAGGAAATTAATAAAAAATTCACTAAAGAGACTGACATATTTAAAAAAAAATAGAACTCTGGAAATTAAAATTTCATTTAAGGATATGGAAAACACAGTGGAAATTTTTGAGAATAGACCAGACCAAGCAGAAGAAATAATCTTAGAGCTTGAAGACAATTCTTTTGAATTAACTCCATCATTAAAAATAAAGAACAGATAATTAATAGGAACAAACAAAACCTACAAGAAATATGGTATTATGTAAAACACCCAAATATAAGAATCATAGCCATCCCTGAGGGTGAGAAAGAAAACACACAAGGGCTGGAAAACCTATATAAGGGAATAATTGAGGAAAACTTCCCTGGTCTTGCTAGAGATTTAGACATCCAGGTAGAAGAAGCTCAATGAACACCTGGAAGATTCATTGCAAAGAGGCAATCACCAAGCTCCATAGTCATCAGACTGGCCAAAGTCAACATGAAGGAGGAACTCCTGCAAGCCATAAGGATAAAACAAGTAACTTATAAAGGAAAACCCCTCAGGCTAACTGCAGATCTTCTCAACTATCACCTTACAAGCCAGAAGGGATTGGGGCCCCATCTTCAGTCTTCTCAAACAGAACAACTGCCAGCCTATAATTTTGTATCATGCAAAACTAAGTTTCATATATGAAGTAGAAATAAAGACTTCCAGACAAGTAAACACTGAGGGAATTTGTCAAGACCAGACACACCCTGCAGGAAATACAAAGAACTGCATTATAAATGGATCAGCACAGTAGTCACCCACCAGAGTAAAACCAAACCAAAAGCTAAAGCTCAGAGCTCATATAAAACAATAATACAAGAGTTAAAGCAAAGCAATAAGGTACTACCCAACAGGATAAACAGAACAGCATCCAACATATCAATTCTATCAATCAATGTGAATGGATGGAATTCCCCACTGAAGAGACATAGTTTGACTGAATGGATAAAAAAAATACAAGCCAAGTATCTGCTATTTCCTGGAAACACATTTAACCCACAAAGACTCAAACAGACTCAAGGTGAAGGGATGAAAAAAAAATATTCCATGCAAATGGAAATCAAAAGAAAGCAGATATAGCCATTCACATATCAGATAGAATTGACTTTAAATCAACAATAGTAAAGAAAGACAAAGATGGTCATTATATAATGGTTAAGGTAGAAATTCAACAAGAATACATAACAATACTAAATATTTATGCATCTAACACAGGCGCACCAAGATCATAAAGCAAACCCTACTAGATCTAACCGACATGAACAGCAACATTATAATTGCTGGGGACTTCACCACCCCACTGGTAGAACTGCACAGATAATCTAAGCTGAAAACAGATAAACACCGGACTCGAACAGGACTCTAGAATAAATGATCCTGAAAGACATTTACAGAACAATTTACCCCAAAATTACGGAATATACATTCTTCCCATCAGCACATGGAACATTCTCCAAGACTGATTATATTTTAGGCCATGAAACATGGTTCAGCAAATTAAAAAAAGTAAGAAGAAATCATACCATGTATGATGTAGACTAAGTATACCTAATCTTTAAAAAGACATCAGAACTGATTCAAGATGAAATAGAAAAAAATCCAAATACTACTCTATTTAATACAGAGATTGAATTAATTGTCAAAAACCTTCTCAGGAAAAAAACAAACAGGTCCAGGTGGTTTTAATGGTGAGTACTGTGAAGCACAGAATGAGGAAATAATTCCAGTCTTACAAAAATATTTCTGAAGATGGAGGAGTTAATATATCTCAACTTGTTTTGTGAGGACAACACAATCCTTATATTTGTATCTGACATACAAGAAATTAAAATTATACAGCAATATCTCTCATGAACACAGATGCAAAATTCATTAATAAAATACTATCAAATTGAATAAGCAGCATATAAAAAGGTTAATATTTTATCTCCAAGCGGGATTTGCCCCAGAAATAAAATTTTGGTTCAATATTGTAAAGTAATCATTGTCATTCCCTATGTTAATAGGACAAATGGGAAAAATGAAATTGTGATCTCAAAAGATGGAGAAAAAAACATTAAAAAATTCAACACCATTTTGCAATAGAAACTCTCAGCAAACTATGAATATAAAGTAATTTCTCTTTTCTGCTTAAAATAATATATGGAAATTCTATAACCAATTTGATATTTAATGACCAATAGTTAATAATTTCCCTCTGAGACCGAGAAGGCAAATATGTCTACTCTCACCTCTTATAGTCACAATTGTACTGGAGATCATAGCCAATGAAATATAGCAAGAGACAGAATAAGCACATAGATTGAAAAGGGAAAGTTAAAAATGTTTTCATTCACAGTCAAAATTATTAATTGCATAGAAAATCCTAAGAAATCTACAAAATAAAGTTAATAAGTGATTATTTATAATTGCAGCATAAGAGGTGAATATAAACATATCCTTATATTTTTATTCTAGAAGAAAACAGTTGGAAAAAAAACAATAACAACATCTCGCTCTCACAATGATGTCAAAAATGTAAAGTACTAAACTCCTATCTTGAACACCAAAAACACTGCTGAGAGAAAGAAAAATCAAATAACATGAGAGACAAACCCTATTCAAGATTGGGAAGATCCAATATTGAGAAGATTCCAGGTATTTTCAAATTGGTCTGTATATCTCTAACCCTCTTAATTAAAATCACAGCATGATTTTTGGTACAATATGGAAAGCTGATTCTAAAATTTCTATGGAAATGCAATGGACCTACAATAATGAGAATAGTTTTAAAAGGTATGAAAGTTGAAAATTCATACTCCGTAATTTCAAGACTTACCAGAAGCTAATAATTAAGATAGCATGGCATTGTTCTTAGGATATAAAACAAAATTAATTGAACAGAGTAGAGTTTGGAAATATACTCTTCTACATATGGTCAATTGACTTTGTTAAAATTTCCCAGGCAATTGAATTGAAAAAGTCAAATTTTCTAAACACCTGTTGCTAGAACCACTAGATAATCATGTGTGTGTGTTGGGAGAACCCCAAATCATTCTTGAACCTTACATATCACCCTAGAAAAAAATTAATTTGAAATTAATCTTGGACTTAATTATAAAAGCTAATAGTATGGTTTTTGGAAAATATGTAGGAAAGTGTCTTCATGAATTATGAAAAGATTTCTTAAGTTACAGAAATACCTTCCATAAAATAAAAAATAATGATAAAACAAATTCCATCAAATTAAGAACTTCTTTTTATCAAAAATTGTAATTAAGAAAATGAAAAGATAAACCATAGAAGATATTTTCAATATGTATAACTAATAAAGAATTCACTAGTGTAATCTATGAAGTGTTCCCCAATCAAATAAGAAAAGCCAGACAGCTCAAGATAAAAAGGAAAATAGGTGAACAGACACTTCACTGAAAAAGATGTACAAATTGGCAATAAGTTCATGAAAACTTGCTCAACATCATTAGTCATCAAGGAATGCGAATTGAAAACATAATGAGATACCACTTCACACCCACTAGAATGGCTAAAATTAAAAAAGACTGACAACTCCGAATGTTGACAAGGATGTGAAGCACCACATCTTTCATACACTGCTGTTGGGAAAGCAGAATGTTATTGTCACTTGGGAAAACTCTGGCATTGTCTCATAAAGTTAAACGTGGGCCAGCATGGAGGTTCATGCCTGTAATCCTAGCACTCTGGGAGGCCGAGGCAGGAGGATTGCTTGAGCTCAGGAGTTTTAAACCAGCCTGAGCAAGAACAATACCCCATCTCTACTAAAAATTAGAAAAATTAGCCGGATGTTGTGGTACATTTCTATAGTCCCAGGATTGCTCGAGCCCAAGGGTTTGAGGTTGCAGTGAGCTACGATGATGCCACTGCACTCTACTCAGGGCGACAGATTGAGACTCTGTCTAAAAAAAAAAAAAAAAAAAAAAAAAAAAATTAAACATGAACTTTCTACATGATCCTGGAACTCCTTATCACAGCACCTCTCTAAGAGAAATGAAAATATCTGTTCACACAGACAATTTTACAGGTATGATTTATATCAATGTTATTTACAATATTTTTAAAAAAGAAAAAACCCACAAATGTCCATCAACAGGAAAACAGATAAATAATTATTGTATATTCATATAATGAAATAATACTCAGTAATATAGTCAGTGTTAACTACTGGTAGACACAACTGCAAGGATGAATCTTGCAAATTTCTTATTGAGTATACAAGCTGACAATAAAAAATATATAGTATGAATACTTATTTATGGACTTAAAGAACAGGGGAAACTAATCTCTAGTGTTAGAAATCGTAATAGCAATTATTTGTAGGAAAGGTAGGAATTAGCTGGAATGGGACTTTAGGGAACTTTCTGGGGGGGGTGGAAGTATTTTATAAGTTAATTGTTATTTGGTTACATCGATGTATACAGGGGTATGCTGGAGTCAGCTCTTACCAATTCTAGAGAGCCATCTCTTTACAACTCCTCTTTCAATGTCAGCAGTGTCACCATGTCAGTAGCTTGAAGTAGGCCATTGTGGGGAGTATTTTCAGCATGGAAATCGGAAAATGCTATATATCATGGCTTTGATTTTCAGTGAGATGGTTTTCTAGCACATCCCTGGATTGTGTACAGTTGTAAACTGTCTATTCAACTGCTCACATAAGGTGTGTGATATTAACTATATAGCGAGTATTTGCCAATCCCAAATTTTCAATATGTTCTAAATTCTTTCGAACTTAGATGTATAAATCATATCTCTACTTCGCAGTTCTTACATAATTCATTTGGGGGCAAATATTAAGTTTGTATTCAATCCAAGATTGAGCCTTTTTCAAGGAAAAGAAGTGTGATACTATATTTTTGAAGTTATTTATTTGTCCTCAGTATACATAGCTGAATGTTTGCTGGAATTTCTGACTGTTTCAGGCTGATCAGGGCCTTATCTAAAGTCCTTTCTCCTTTATCTTCCACTTATGTTTATTCCCATCCTTCATATAGTTGAAATGAATAGGTATTCTATTTCTAAACTTATAAGGAAAGCACCTTCTTTGCAACATATTAAATTATTGTGTGCGTGTATGTGTGCACATGCACGTGTGTGCAGGTATGTGCACTTTAATCGCACAAAGCAGAATAGCTAGGAAACATTTTACCCAAGCAGTGTTGCTATTTATATCACTACAATTTCAACATATGACAATTGCATATACTTTTATTTGTTGATTATTTAAAAATTGGATCCACTATTTTCCAAAGAAGAATTAATGTCTCTTTAAAATAGTACCTCTAATGGTACCTGAGCCTGGAAAAAGCTCATATGATTTTATTGCTTTGCTGAAATTACGATTGGAATTAGTTTGAACAGAACATTCTCTGCAAGTGAATTTTCTCTTGCTGTTCACTTCAAGTTCAAAACCAGACTTTTGAAATAAAGAGATCTACTGTCTTCAAATGAAATGCTTTCAGAAAAATAAGTATATATTGAAATGGACCAAGATGTGTTTTTAGCCTTAATCAAAATAAAAGCATTAGGAAAATATGATGAATGATAATGGCATTATTTATGAATAATAAATTTCATTTTTTCTATTTCAGATGGACCATCCAGATTTATTTTCTTGAGGCAGATGACACATGTAAATTATTGGCTTAATTAGAGATCATTTGCTTCTGTTGCATCCTACACATAGCGCCTTATCTATATGGCATGTTTCACCTTAATGTCTATAAGGCTATGAGAGAATTCAAATGCTTTCTCTGATGGTCAACAGTTATTTTTTTGTGGCTTTGTACTAAAAAAAACAAGTATGGTCTTTTTGTTACCAAAAGGCATGTTTCCTTGGCAAAGATTTCATCTAGCGATGGAGTGACTATGGATTCAGTATATATCCTGGTGTTTGAAAGCATTTAATTGGGAATTTATCAGATGTGGGCTAAAATCAATGCAAGCTGTATAACATTATACAAGTCAGTTAACTTCTATGAGCCTCTGTTATGGGGGTAACAGAATCATAGTGATGTTTAAGTGAGATAACCTAATACTGGCACATAATGTAACCAACAGTATTTTAAAACTTATTGTTGTTTTAATTAAATCCACTAAGTCACTGGGACAGGCAGGTACTGTGGCTTATTTTTCTTTTCCTCAGTGTCCAGAACAAGGTCTGAAACATTTTCAATTCTCAATAAGTGTTATGTGTTGATGTACTATAGATTGTGGGTCACTTGAGTTTTTAATAACTTTTATATTATGGGAAACTTCAAACACATTAAGGAGTAGAAAGAACTTCCACATATCTGTCACCTAGCTTCACCAGCTATGGACTCACAGTAGATTTTCTTTCATGTATATTCCTTTACACTTGCCCTTTCCCATCTTTCTAGAAGTAAATTAAGTTCAACTTTAATCCTTTCTGCAGTAGGCCTCCACTGCCCTTTCCCAGCTGGCACACTCAGGGGATACACAGGCTTTTCAAAAGGAGCATAAGCAAAACAAAATTGTACAGTGATATCTACTGTCATGATCTCAGAAAGCTTTTCCAAAGCTTAAGAGAAAATATAGATTTTTCTGCTGCTGTTTTTGTCCCTTAGGGCAGATAACTAAAGCTCGATCAGGAAACAAGGGCCAGGTGGTTAGAGTTTAGTGTTTTTTCTGAAAATGACATAAAGAACAATGGTCAGTTTTTCTCTTTTGGATTGAAAGGAACATTCTGCTTTCCTTGCACTTGCAAGTAGAGAATATGGAATTCTCCCAGAAATACAAGTGCTAAATTAATTTATGGACATTTATAGTAGACAAAATAGCTATTTACCATACAACTGTGAGCCGAAACAGTGGTTAAAGATATTCTAGTTGGCATCAGTCATTTAATATAAAAGTGATAAAAATGTTTCAAATTATTCCTGATAATTATTACCCATCGAGTTTCCTCTTTCTCATGAAATGCATGTTTCTGTTATTTATTGGGCTCTATTTCTCTTAGTGCTAGTGAATAAATTCCATTAGTTGTATGTGAGAGATGTGAGAAATGCCACAATTTGCAGTAGCAATATTATCCTAATCACAGGCAACATTCTGACGCCTCTATATTTCCTAATGTTTACCTCTTTAAAGAGAGAGGCAGGTGGTAATGGCAGCAGCAACTGTAAACTGTTTTGGGGAGAAGTTTGACATTATTTCTTGATGTAATAGCATGTTTCTTTAAGGGCTATTTGAACTTGCCTTGTGTTATACAAGGAAAGGGCAGAGTAATTTTTGTTGTGGCAGAATTCATTGATTTGGGGTGGCACTATTGATTGCATGTGCATTTGAGATTATTACAAACAGAAACTGTGCAAGAATATCCTAGCTGTACTGGCAGGCTGTCTAAGATGCCAACAGCTGTCTCTTACCAGCACAGAAAATGAAATTGCTTTATAACTTCAGTAAAATATTAAAGTACCTACTTAGTCTTCATTCTTTTAAACATCTATATCCATATTAATATTCATTCTATCATTCAATTATTTATTCAATAAAGTTATTGCAGATTTACTTGGTACCTGGTCTTGTACCAGGCAGTGCAAATATGTATATGAATCAAGTACAGTTGCTACCTATAAGAAGCACTCAGCCTGGTTGAGGAGGCAAACGTTCAATGTCACTAATTATTAGGGAAATGAAAATTGAAACCACAAGGAGCTACCACACGATTAACTCCTTCAGAACAGCCATTATTAAAAAGTCAAAAAACAATCGATGTTGGTGTGCTTGTGTTGAATAGAGAAAGCTTATGCATTGTCAGTGGGAATGTAAACTTGTACAACTCCTATGGAAAGCAGTATGGAGATTCCCCAAAGAACTAAAATTAGACCTACCATTCAATCCAGCAATCTCACTACTAGGTATTTACCCAAAGGAAAAGAAATAATTTAATCAAAAAGACAACGGCACCAGAATGTTTATCATTACAAAGATATGGAATCAACCTAAGTGCCCATCACCTGACAGGTGGATAAAAAAATCTGATATATATATATATATATATACACACATATATACACACACATACACACACACACACACACACACACACACACACACACACACACCAGGGAATACTACTCATCCATAAAAAGGAATGAAATAATGTCTTTTGCAGCAACATGGATGGAACTGGAGACCATTATCCTAAGTGAAGTATCTCAGGAATGGAAAAACAGATACATATGTTCTCACTTAGAAGTGGGAGCTAAATGAAGGATATAAATTGTCATAAAGAGCTGTAGTGGACATTAGAAACTAAGAAGGGGGATTGAGAGGGAAGTGAGGGATAAAAATCTACCTATTGAGTACAATGTACGCTATTCTGGTGACAGTTACACTGAAAGCCCTGAGTTCAGCATGATAAAATTTATCTACAAGACAAAAAACTTGTACCCCCTACATTTATGAAACTAGAAAAAAAAGCTATAATAGTTTGAAAAGTAGAGGACCAAACTGAACTTACTTTGAGCTATTAGGTCATTAAATATGAAATGTCCAATTTTGAACAAAACAGTCAACATAATCCTTTAAGAAAACAGGTCAGATGATTCCATTGCTCTCTTCAGAAGCAAGAATGTTCCTCCTCCAGATATCCACACAGCAATCCACCTCACTTCCTTTGGTTTCTGATCAAATGTCACCTTTTTGTTGATGCCTACCATGACCAGACTATAAAAATTGCATAAGAATGTATATATACACACATGCAAATGCATACACCAGTTACCCATTATCCCTTTATCTTGATTTAGTTTATCTTCTCATATATTACATAGATGTTTGTTTAATTGGTCATGTCTTTCTTCTCTCCTTTGAATGTAAGCTTCATAAAAGTTGGGGCTTTTCTGTTTTGTTTAATTGAGTATCTGCCCTCAAGGAGCAATATATCTGGTGGGAGGGCTAGTCATATATTTTGTAACACAAGACAGGATGGAATCATAGAAGAGGGAATTCTTCCTTCTGACTAGGAGGCTCAGAGAAAATGTCACTTACTGGGTGGCATTACAGCTTGGCTTTGAAGGATAGTAGTCATTCTGATAGCTAGAGAATGATGAAAAAAATAGGTCATGTAAATACATGTATATGTGTATATATATATGTGTGTGTATATATATATATATATATATATACAGAGAGAGAGAGAGAGAGAGAGAGAGAGAGAGAGAAAGAGTATAAGAATTAATTAACATTGTGAATTCAGGGGTGGTGGACTAGAGAGTCATAAATAAACATGGAAGAACTTAGGAAAATAAAGCTGAAAGAGTAGATAATGTGAGACTGGGAAGGATACTGCGTGCCTTTATAGGAATTTGTACATTATTTTACAGGAAAATGGAAAGCCATTATTGGATTTGGAAGGAGGTATGCATGTTTCATTTGTATAATACAAAGATTAATCTAGCCATAAGTTGAAGACTGAGTTGAAGAAGCAAGATGCACATTATGAGGCTTTTGAAATAGTCTAGATGAAAAACGAGACCTGAACTTCTCTTCTTACTAGCAGTGTGGCCGTTTTTTATAGATCCTCCCCAACTGACAAAGTCTATAGTGTTCCTCTCTTAGCAGCAGGGGATGCAGCCTCAGCGTTGAGTTTATTTCTTTTTGACCAGGAATGGCCCACGCTCCTGTTATGCAATATTACGCAGAGAGCTGGGAGATGACAGAAAGACATGTTTGGCTTAGGAGAAAGCATACAAAATGGAATAATTAAAATATATATATGTATATATACAGAGAGAGAGAGAGAGAGAGAGAGTGTGTGTGTGTGTGTGTGTGTCAGAATCAAGTACAAATCCAAGACAGAGGAATGGTTAAATATATTATGATTTCTCAGTGTATGGAATTTTATGCAACCATTAAAAGAAAGCATGAAAAATTATTAAGGACGTAAAACATCATCCATTAAACAAATATGTGTTTAGATGCTATTTAATGTGCCAGGCACGGTTCTAGATCCTGGGGATGCACCAGTGATAATAAAAGTCACTACTCACAAGGAACTCATCTCCTGGTGGTCGAAAGCCTATTCTACTATTATCATCGAGAAACACAGAATGCACACTTTCAAATGCACGTTTTTAGGATAGATAGACATATTACTACAGATACAGGTTATGCGTGGAAAAGACTTAGTGAAAACATACTGAAATATTAAAAATAATAAATATTTATTGCATAATAGGATTATGAATGAATTATTTTCCTATTTAAACTTCACTGATGACTCTGTTTTTGTGCCCGTACCTTGCTGATTTTAATATTACAGCTTTGTAATAGAGTTTGAAGTCTGGTAGATTGATGCCTCCCATTTTGTTTTTATTGCCCAGAATTATTTTTGCTATGCGGGGTCTTCTCTGGTTCCATACGAAGCGTAGAATTAATTTTTCTACATCTGTGAAGAATGATGTTGGTATTTTAATAGGGATTGCATTGAATCTGTAGATCACTTTGGGTAGTATAGACATTTTAACAATGTTTATTCTCCCGACCCACGAGCATGGTATGGTTTTCCACCTATTTAAGTCTTCTGCTATTTCCTTCCTCAGTGTCTCATAGTTCTCCCTGTAGAGGTCATTTACCTCCTTAGTTAAATATGTTCTTAGATACTTTATTTTCTTTGTTGCTATTGTGAAGGGAATTGAATCTTTGATTTGGTTTTCTGTATGACTGCTGTTGGTGTATATGAAAGCCTCTGATTTGTGTGTATTGATTTTGTATCCTGAAACTTTACTGAATTCATTTATCAGTTCCAGTAGCCTCTTGGTTGAATCTTTGGGGTTTTCTAGATATAATATCATA
>RJWJ010036829.1:0-16036 GCA_004363605.1 Indri indri | reverse complement strand
GGCTTTTCTTGGGTATTTTCTTTTTGTCTGTGTCCATTAGTGTTTCCAGTTTGCAGGACACACAGGCCAGGATACATAGGAAGCAAGGAAAACCCCAGAGAATTCACTGCTTTGTATTCCTCCCTCAAGTCCCAAGGTCTCCAGTCAGTCTGTCATCTTTTCTCCACCTTCAAGAGTCTTCTGGTAGGTTACTTCAGTATTTTTGCCCAGCGATTTTTCCTGTGATTAGTGGAAGGAGTAAAACGGAATGTGTTTAACTGCATCTTATTCATAATGAGAAATTGCACTTTGCTTTAAATGCATCAAAAACAAAATGGATTGATGAGTGGAAGATTGGAAAGATGGCTACAATTGCAATGAACCAACTATGGCAAAATGTTAACAGTACAATCTAAGTGGCAGGTATATTGGTATAACCTATAAAATCCTTTCAACTTTGCTATATATTTGGAAAATTTTATAATAAAGTGTTGGGAGGGAAAATCTTCTGGCTCAATTCAAAATGCAGGTGATTTTTTTAAAAAAAATTCCGTAATATGCAAAGGGAAGGACAGAATTCCTCTGCTGAGTGACAGACAGGTACTGAATATTTGCTCTGACCATTAAGTTACCAGATTAACTGGAACGAGAGGTATTAGATAATAACAGCTCTTTGTAAATGCTCTAGCCAGCTGAATATTACTTCTTGTTTTCAACAGCTTATTTTGTCCACAGCTTGGTCCTTAAGCCTTGTCAGCTTTTGCATCCCCATAAGAGTAATTCCATCAGCGTTAACAAGCATAGTGCAGCTGAGGTGCTTAAAGGACAATTAATGTTGCGGAAGGACTAAATTCACTATCTGAAATAAAAATAAAAGAGAGGGGCTAAGTCTCAAAATTAAACCTTCATTTTTGAAAGAACAACCTAATCAACACATAGAATAAATGTGGGAGTCCAATTTGAGAGGAATTTGGGAAAGAGTTATACTATTAATCCCTTGAGTTAACTCTGGTTGAACTTTTTGTTTATTATGACACAAAGTGAGCATAAGCAAGAACAAAGCCCCATCTCCACAAAAAATAGAAAAATTAGCTGGGTGTGGTGCCATACGCCTATAGCCCCAGCTACTCAGAAGGCTAAGGCAGGAGGATCACCTGAGCCCAGGAGTTTGAGGTTGCAGTGAGCTATGACGATGCCACTGTACTCTAGCCCAGGAGACAGAGCAAGACCTTGTCTCAAAAAAACAAAACAAAACAAAAAAGAAGACACAAAGTGATCACCTCAACATTGTAAAAGATCTTAGGTAATGCAAACTGTCTAGAATACTGATTCTCCTAATTTTTCCCTCAAATACTAATAGGACACTTAGTATACAGCACACAGTAGAGAAAAAGCACAGTCCCTGCAGTAGGAAAGACTTAAATCTAAATCCTGGCTCTATTTTCTGCTAACTAAATGACAGTAGGTCAGTGTCTCTGCAGTTCTCGGCATCTCAATATCTCATCTATAAAACGGAATTAATGAATGCTGACATAATGATTAAATGAAATGACAAATATAAAATGCTTTCTTTGCTGTCTAGAAACTTATTTACACACATAATTTCTTAATTCTGGGGAGGATAAAATGTAAAAGAACAGGAGCTATTCTTCTCACACATGATGAAAATTAACAGACTGACTGCCACACTAGAAAAAAAAAATTTTCCTTGGGGCCGTAGTGTTTTATTATGAAAGTAGAATAAAACCTTCAAAAAGAAAATGATCCTATCTAATTTAATGAAAAATTTGTTATTTTTTATTGTTTTCTGTGCATGAGTTATATGTAACTTGAAAAATAGTTCATGTGGCTCCCAAGGTAGAGACATGTGAGTTACATATGCTTCACAAGGCCCCAGGCTCAAAACACGGCAGTTAATGTGTTAATCAAGAGCCCTGGATAGGTACCGCAGGTAACTGACGTTTCCTGTCAAGATGATTTGGATAATACCTGCCTCCTGGATTACCTTGGCTCTTCTGTTGGCTAATTTATTCTTCTATTGGCTAGTTTATTATTCTGTTGGCTAGTTTATTCTTCTATTGGGTAGTTTATTGTTCTGTTGGCTAGTTTATTCTCTCCCAAGCCAAGGCAAGACTGCCAGTTAAGGCTGAACTCACTAAGTCAACAGCAGTCCTGTAAAGTCCACAGGACTGTCTAGATTTTCTCCTGAAAGGACCTACCCTAAACCTATCTGGCATTGGCTTGACCAGAATTTTCAACATAATGCTATGGAATCTGATGAACAGAAGCCTCTCCCTAGTGGATGAAATGTAAGTTTTCTATTTTTTTTTTAATGGCTGCCTTAAATTATTTTTTAGAAATAGATTCAAAATGCCTAAATACGTTGTTTGGTAAATTGCCTAAGATCCCTTTATTCCTGTTACAAAATAACAATGACTATTAGTAATTAACATTTATACAGTGACTCAACATTTACCTGGTATCTTTAAATTTGGTTTTTTTGGTTTTTTGTATTTTTTCAATCCTGACAATGCCCTACCCCATGTGTCACTTTTGTTTTTTTGGAGATAGGGTCTCGCCCTTTTACCCTGGTTAGAGTGCAGTGGCATGATCATAGCTCACTGTAACCTCAAACTCCTGGGCTCAAGTGATCCTCCTGTTTCACCCTTCCAAGTAGCTGCGACTATAGGCATGCACCACCATGCCTGGCTAATTTTTCTATTTTTCATAGAGGTGGGGGTCTTGCTCTTGCTCAGGCAGGTCTTGAACTAACCTCAAGCAATCCTCCTGCCTCAGCCTCCCAAAGTGCTATGATTATAGGCGTGTGCCACCGTGCCCGGCCACATGCCACTACTAATCCAGCAGTTATGTCCCAATTTATATGACTAGCTTCTGAGGCACCCTTTTACTATTCACAGAGTAAGTCCGAAATCTTTCATTCGGCCTGCTTTATGCTCCACTTCCTGATTTGTTCTCATTCAGTCCAGTTCTCATCTCTATTATGACTTCATTTATAGGCTCATTTCACAACTTGGGATCTGTCACCTACTCTCTTCTCTGGCTCTGGTTTCTAACTTCCCTCCTTCACTGTGATTAGTATCTGCCCAACTGACTATACTCCTTTAAGTCATGATGGGTAAATACTCTGCCAGGCCCAGCCACTGGGTGCCCTAGTGGCCAGTACTTCCATACTGGTTTATATACCAGCTGAAATACTTTATAGGCTATCTAAGCTTTCAATTTATTCATGTTCATGGACCACAAGGGAGCATTTCCAGAGCTAGCAAATGTGGCAGTTTCCTCCTTTTACTCCTACTGTTAATAATCATGGGTATTTTTGTTTACCTCTGCCTTTGGCTCAGCTGATTCATTAGAGGTATCAAGTTGTTCCTTGGCTTGGGCCATCTGAGTCATCAACCTATCCATGTGGGATTGGATGTCTGCCAGTATCTCAGTCACATGAGCTGTGGCCATTGCTTCCTGGATGTCCACTAGATGAAGGGCTTTCTGCTCCTCATCAGCAATCACTTTCTGAACTTTCTTAAATTCCTGCTGTATAAACACCTTCATCTGGTCCCGAGTCACCTGTAGAACACAGACATGTAAGAATAAGACGGACATAAAAAGAAATGAAAGGGTAGAGTTATTGCCACACAGCCTTGGCCAACATACAAACCATGGTTCTTATCTGACCCTGAAGTTTTGGGAAGATCCTATAAACAATGCTCCCCTAAATTCTTTGATGAATTTACTGCTAATCTTTTTGCCTATTTTGTTCTTCAGGAAGTAATTTCATATCCTCCTTTTTTGCTTTTGTTCATTTTTATACCAAAAATATATAATTACTATTTTAAAAGTTTAACAGATGAGTACATATAGTCAAAAATGAAATTCTTCTTTTCTCGCCAATTACTGTTAACAGTTTGGTAGGTATCCTCCCAGCCATTTTTCTATATACTTATATTCATATATGTATATAAGTTATATAGTTTTTATATCAATGGATCATAGTATACATATGGTCTGTGTCTTGCTTTTCTATTTAAAATGTTTATGCATTACAAACTTCATTCTTTGTATTTTTACTATCTGTATTTGACACAGAGATGTGTGTGTGTTTATCTCCTACTTAACCATCGCTCACTAAATGGAAATACAGGATTTTCCAAATTTTTGCTATATTATAAATAACACAGCAATGAACATCTTTGGATATACCTCTTAATATTTGCATATGAGTTTCTTTAGAGACCTTTGGAGCCAGTAAGTCGATTTATATATACTCTAAAAATACTGACACTGCCAAGCTGTCCTTCAAATAAGATGTACTAACTACTTTCTTATAACAATGTGTGAAAGTAAGCACTTCCCTACACCCTCACCAATATTGGATAATATCAAACTTTTAAATTTTTACTACCTGATGGGTGGAAATATAGCACTGTTTTGTTTTACAATAGTAACTGTGAACTAAAAATATGACTGTTGGCTATATTTGGATAGGGCATAAGAAAGGCAAACAAAGTGAGTAGCTATCAAAATAAGAACTTCTAAACTCCAAATCTTGCCAGCAACTGCAGTTATTGATGTTTCCTCACAACTATGTTCATTTTATGAGTATTTTTAAAACAACTATGCATATTATGAGTAGCTGAGATAGGGAGCAAGAAGAGTAGACAAAAGGAGAAAGGCCAATAGAGAATTTTAGACCTGGAATAGAAAGTAGTTGTCATCTAAGTGAACTCCTTCCTTTTACAGATAAGGAAACGAACACAGGGGCAAACTTGCAGGAGAGGCTAAGACTCCAGTTTTCTTGTTCACTGACTGGTGCTCTGTTCACTCACTGTTAGTCTATCAGAAGGGAAGTCAACTGGGAAAACCTCAGAGATTGAGGAAGAGAAAGACTAAAGGAGGGGGGAAGGAGATGAGACCATTTTTAATTAGCCTTTTAAAAATTGATACCTTAAGCACCTTTTGCAATGCTGCCATAAGAACATTCATGCAAAATAAGGCATGTATGATACATATCCACTCACACAGTAAGTGACTAAGTGACAGAAGCCCTCAGGAATTCACATACTCTCTGCAGGTGCTCTCCCTGGTGCTGGAGAAAAGGGGAGGGAGAGTATTAAATGTTATTAATGTCCCTACAAATTCTGTATCAGGTTAAGAGCTATGATTAATGATTATTTATGTAATGCCTTTTTATTTTCAGTGTGTATATTTTAGGATTATTATGCTTTATGGTGATCATTTATTGATGGATCTCTATCCTTGAAATAAAATTATGTCTTAAATGACTACCACCTTCTCTCAGAGACCAAACCTGCAAAGTTTTCACTAAGGGATGAACTTTTCTAAATATCTGAGAAACTCTCTTAATGGCTACAAGTGACTAAAAATGGAGACTGCAATAAAAACTAACTCACAACTTATTTTACCAGGCATCACATACACATGTGGTTCAAAGTTAGGATGCTGATTTCACAGACAGGAAAGGTGTGGACTAGAATACAGTAGGTGAATAAATCGTGGGTCTTAAAATTCTCTATTTCCCATTGTTTTACGGATGTTTTTCAACAAGACATTTTATTTTATACAGATCAGGCCACAAATGAAAACCGAAAGCAAAATAAGCTACCCTATAAAACCTTTGTGCCTCCTTCCCACCCCCATTCTCTACTAATTAACAAATAGGTATTCTCCAACCTTATTCAAAATGGTAAGAACAAATTTCTGGGTCATAGCAGCCATTCAAATTTGGAACTCAAGGGAAAGAATCCCTGGGAAATTGGGCATGTGGTAGACTGGGTATCCTGGAAAAGAACTCTTGCCAGTGGCAGGAGTGAAATAGCTTTCAAGACTCCCTTTCAGGTTCCATTTCATTTCCTTGTCATCAAAACTCCATCCCCGCTAAAAACTGCAGTTCTCCAAGAGTGGCAGGCCCTTCATGGTCTGGGCTTGCTATCTGGGAGCCACTGGCATCATTTCCAGGTGCACTTCCTAGGGACTTCTTCATCCTCTGTCCTACAGTTTCCCCAAAGTGAGAGTGACAGTCTTATACTCATGACTACATAACTATATGCAATGATACAAAAAAAAAAAGAAAATTCTACATACTCAGAGAAGACAGAAACCTGGATGTCTGGATGTCTGGATGTATCACAGATTGACAAAACTGATGCATAAGGTTCCTTTTATACAGCAACTACTAGTAATTGTCAAAAATTTTTAAAGCCACAGAACTTCCCTTGCTCCAAACAAATCTTAATGTGGAATCCCAAGATGTAATAAAGCCAAAAGCACAACCATTCTGGTTAAAAAAAAATTTCCCCATCCTTCTTGAAGTCCTTCCTAGGGCACTGGTAGTGATCTCCAGGGAAATCTCACCTGTGGGACCTGGGTCCTCAACACAAATGAAACCTTAAAAGGAGCTTACTCCCTTTGGTCAACTGACTGGCCCCTAGTTTGTCAAAACCTTCAGCCCCTAAGTTACAAGCAAGATGATGTATCTTTGTTATACTTGCGTTAGGGTGAAATGTGATGTTGATTATTTAACCATGGCATTTTACTAAAATTACTTAACACGGTATTGTAATTTGAAAGTTTTGACCACTGTATGATCAGAACTAACTAGTAAACATCTGAGACCAACCTCTTCATTTTATAGGTAAAGAAAAAAAAAGTCCCAGAGAAATGCAGTAATAAAGTCAGGTTTAGACACTTCCTCTGGTGCAGTCCAATGTACTTTCTGCCATAACCTATTGCCTCCAAAGATCCCTTTCTGACTCTGTCAGGTTTTTCAAATGTATTTCTTCTTAACAGAGATATTTCCTCAGTTAGCAGGCTGCTTCTATTATTATCCTCACTGGGATATTATTCTCCCTAAGTAAAACTTGGGATAAAGGATTTACATCTTAAAAGTTACTATCTTATCCCATGGTACTTTCTGTATGTTCTGATAGTTAATATTCCCAAGGTAGGCCAGACCCACGAGGCATGCAGACTGGTACCTTACACATATGTAATTAAATACATAAAACCTTGAATTAAAAAAGCTTGTATTTAAAAACAACATCGCTCAATGTACTTTACATGGGCTAGAAGCCATTAACTCCCAGCTAGGTGGGCTATGGAAACCCAAAGCTTCATTTACTTTTTTAAAATTTACTTTTCTATCAGAGGCAGATTATAAAAACGACAAGCATACTAGCTAGAAAGAGTCATGGGTTAAGAAAGATTTGTTCCAGAAAAGTATTCCTGAGATGAACTGAGAAAAACGGATCAGGAGGAGCAGGAAGCTACTCAAAAGAGAAGCATCCAAGTCTACACTGCTTGAAAATTTCAGAAACACTTGTTCCATTAGCCACATTTCCTGCAAGGTTTAAAGGAGGCTAATTTAAAAATAATTTTAAAAATTGTGGACTGCATGAAACAGAGGATGAAGACTCTAAATACCTCCTCTAAAAAGTCAAGAAGTCCATTTTTACTTCCCTCTCCTTCATGTGAATGGCCACTTTTCTAAAACAGAAAAACAAATGAGCAGGAAATGGAACTTTTTCAGATGCTGTAAGCTGTCCTTACTGCTACCGCACAGTGTCCTCCCTTGCCAGTGTCTATGGAAATTTTCAAGTTGGGAAGCTCAAAGTTAAGGTTTCTGTACAGCCTCCAGCATTTATTCTGGCATTATACGCCAAGAGAACTCCTTTCAAACTTCTGCCAGTCTCCACTGCTGGCAGAGAAGAGCTTCATCAACAAGGATATAGCATTTTTTCAACAGACGGCAAGATCTCCCATTTCCTGTGTCCTTTGTGTATGGGTGGAATAGCCACTATTTGTGAATAAAACAACTGCCCACTCCCCAGGCTTAGATATTATCCAGCAGCCTACAAACACGGCAGACGTGAACTCTGAACTACATCCCATTACCAACATTCTCAGTGATGTCATTCTCAGTAACCTAGTTAGACGCCTAATTTGCTCAGCTTTTGCAATGGAGCATTGAGAATGGTAGAGAAAAAGTTTACTAAAGTGAGCATTTAGGCTGGGCATGGTGGCTAACTCCTATAATCATAGCACTTTGGGAGGCCAAGGTGGGAGGATTGCTTGAAGCCAGGAGTTCAGGACCAGCCTGGGAACATAGTGAGACCATCTCTACAAAAAATTAAAAAAAAAAAAAAAAAATTAGCCAGGTATGGTGGCATGCACCTGTAGTCCCAGCTACTCAGGAGGCTGAGGCAGGAGGACAGCATGAACACAGAAGTTTGAGACTGCAGTAAGTTATGATAGCGCCATTGCACTCTAGCCAGGTGACAAAGCAAGACCCTGTCTCTTAAAAAAAAAAAAAAAGTAAGCATTTAAACTCTTCCTTAAACCATTTTCTCATCCTCATCAGAAGCTTTGAGGCAAAAGCAGTCATTTGCAGCTTCTTCACTTCTTTTCATCACCCCTACTTTGTTGATAGAGCACCATGGGATCTTCACCTCAGTTATACACTTAGTTACTTCAAGTATCCACTCAATGAAGTAATAGTGGTATTTACTGTTGCTATTGTGACTATTATTATTTCTATTATAAAAGACTATAAAAAATATACCAAAATGTTAGTGTTTTATCTATTAGTGGTGGGATTACAAGTACTTTTCTCTTTTTTACTTATCAGTCCAAATTTTCTATAATAATGTGTAGCTTTTTTTAGAACGATAATTTTTAAAAAGAAATGTAACTTAAAGAAAAAGTTAAATCCTTAACAAAATATTAGCAAGTCAAATGCATTAATGTATAAAAAGAATTATATATTACAACATAAACATAGAATATATGCCAGGTATGCAAGGCTGGTTCAACATTTGAAAATCAGCTAATATAAGCCATCCACATCAATGGGCCAAAGGAGAAAAAGCACATAATAAAATCAATAGATGCAAAAAAGGTATCTGACAAAATCCAACACCCACTCATGATAAAAACTCTCAGCACACTTGTAATGTAGAACTTCCTCAACTTGATAAAGAACATCTGCAAAAAATCTATGGCTAACATCACACTTAATGGCCAGAAATCCTAGGCTTTCCTTAAGATCAAGAACATGGCAAGGATGACCCCTCTTACCACCTCCTTTTCAACATTGTACTGATGTTCCAGCTAATGCAATAAGAAAAGGAAATAAAAGGTATACATATTGGGAAGGAAGAGATAAAATTGTTTTTGTTTGCATCTGACAAGATCATTTATGTACAAAATCTGAAAGAATTGACTCAAAAAAAGAAGAAGAAGAAGGAGAAAAACCTCCTGGAACTAATAAGCAATTATATCAAGACTGATGGACACAAGGTTGATATACAAAAGTCAATCTCCTTTTTATATACTAATAGTGAGCAAGTGGTATTTGAAGTTAAAAAGACAAAACCATTTACATTAGCATCCCCCAAAATGAAATACTTAGGTATAATTCTAACAAAATATATACAAGATATGTATGAGTAAAACTACAAAACTCTGATAAAAGAAATCAAAGAAGAAATAAGAGAGATATTCCATGTTCATAGATGGAAAGGCTCTATATTGTCAAGATGTCAGTTCTTCCCAACTTGATCTACAGATTCAACACAATCCCAATCAAACTCCCAGCAAGTTATTTTGTGAATATAAACAAACTGATTCTACAGTTCACATGGACAGGCAAAAGACCCAGAACAGTCAACCCAATATCGAAGGAGAAGAACAAATTCAGAACTGACACTACCAACTCAAGACTTACTATAAAGCTATAATAATCAATACAGTGTGAAAATGGCACAAGAACAGACCAACAGGTCAGTGGAACAGAATAAAGGGCCAAGAAACAGACTCACATAAATATGTCAACTGATCTCTGACGAAAGAGCAAAGGCAATACAATAGAGAAAAGACAGTCTTTTCAAAAAATGCTGCTAGACATCCACATGAACTACAATTTATCTAGACACAGACCTTATACTTTTCACAAAAATTTACTCAAAGTGGATCATGGACCTAAATTTAAAAAGCAAAACTATAAAACTCCTAGAAGATGACACAGGAGAAAAGCTAGATGCCTCTGAGTACGGTGATGACTTTTTAGATAAAACAGCAAAGTCATGACACATGAAAGAAAGAATTGGTAAGTTGGATGAAATTAAATGAAAAACTTCTACTCTGTGAAAGACACTGTCAAGAGAATGAGAAGGGAAGCCACAGACTGGGAGAAAATACTTGCAAAACACATATCTAATAATGGACTGTTATCTAAAATATATGAAAAACTCTAAAAATTCAAAACTAATAAAATGAACCTGATTTAAAAATGGGCAAAAGACCTGAACATACCAATCATATAAACAGATGACAAATAAGTATATGAAAAGATACTTAACATCATATGTCATCAGGGAATTGCAAATTAAAGCAACGATGAGATTCTACTACACACCTGTCAGAATGGCCCAAGTCAAAACACTGACAACACCAAATGTTGAAGAGGACATGGAGCAACAGGAACTCTCATTTACTGCTGGGAAAGCAAAATGGCGCAACCACTTTGGAAGACAGTTTGGCAGTATCTTAGAAAACTAAACGTAGTCTTACCATTCAACCCAACAATCACTCTCCTTGGTATTTACCCAAATGAGTTGAAAACTTATTTCCACATAAAAATGTGCACACAGATGTTTACAGCAGCTTTTATTCATAATTTTCAAAACCTGGAAGCATCCAAGATGTTCTTCAGTAGGTGAATGGATAAACCAACTGCGGTACATTGAGACAATGGAATATTATTCAGTGCTAAAAAGAAATAAGCTGTCAAGTCATGAAAAGACACAGAGGAATGCATATTACTAATGTAACAGGCACCAAGAATAAATTTAAAATGACCCCTGTTTTATGTTTTTTTATAATCCTCTTCCTTTATTAACTACTTGACCTTTTTTCTCAGAAATAATGGATTTTTTGCAAGACAAAGGAATTGAGACTTCCTGACACCAAGATTCACCACCCCCTCAACCTGCCCCAAGGCATATGGCCACTCCTTTGAAAAGCCCATGTCTGTATTAGGCAGGAAGATTTGGGGCAGCTTCTCCCATTAACTGGGACATGACATCTGTCATATTAAAAAATTCCTTTCTTCCTTGGCAATCCTCCATTGTCTCAATAATTGGATCTTGGCCGGGCGCAGTGGCTCATGCCTGTAATCCTAGCATTCTGGGAGGCCGAGGTGGGCGGATCATCCTGAGCTCAGGAGTTCGAGACCACCCTGAGCAAGAGCGAGACCCTGTCTCTACCAAAAATAGAAAGAAATTAACTGGACAGCTAAAAAAACATATACAGAAAAAATTAGCTGGGCGTGGTGGCGCATGCCTGTAGTCCCAGCTACTCGGGAGGCTGAGACAGTAGGATTGCTCGAGCCCAAGAGTTTGAGGTTGCTGTGAGCTAGGCTGACGCCATGGCACTTGCCCCAGGCAAGAGAGTGAGACTCTGTCTCAAAAATAAATAAATAAATAAAAATAAAAAAAATAAAAAAAAATAATTGGATCTTTGTGCGACATGCAACTGGACCTAGACTGAATCTTAGTGTTTCAACAATACTAAGTAAAAGAAACCAATCTGAAAGGCTATATGCTGTGTGATTCCAACTATGACATTATGGACAAGGTAAAACTATGGAGACATTAAAAAGATTAGTAGTTACAAAAGGTTTGGAGAATGGGAGGATGAAAAGGCAGAATATAGGATTTTTAGGGTAGTGAAACTATTCTGTATGATATGATAATGGTGGA
Source organism: Indri indri (assembly GCA_004363605.1). Taxonomy (NCBI): domain Eukaryota; kingdom Metazoa; phylum Chordata; class Mammalia; order Primates; family Indriidae; genus Indri; species Indri indri. Next base: position 4,262 of record RJWJ010036829.1, on the reverse strand, counting down.
TACATGTCATTATATATTTGTCAAAACCCACAGAATGTACATCACCAATAATGAACCCTATTGTAAACTATGGACTTTGAATGATAACAATGTGTCAGTATGGGTTTATCAATTGTAACAAACGTACTACTCTTGTGCAGGCTGTTGACGGTAGGGGAGGCTATGCATGTGGGATGGGGATTGAGTACATGAGAACTCTGTATTTTCCATTCAATTTTTCTGTGAACCTAAAACCACTCTAAAAAATAAAGTCTATTTTAAAAAGTCAATATAAAACTAAGTAGCCTAGAGAAGATCTTGGGGAGGGATGAGCATCCAAAGGGCCAGGCAGGATAATTCTTCTGCTTGAAACTTACTCCCAAACATGTCAACATTTCCATTTTCTCTACCTTCCCAGGTAATACTAAACCTCACAATCTGATCTCCCCTTTCTATAATACATCAAAGTTTTGAAAAGCCCTTTTCACCTTAAGCCCATTTAATGGCTTCCACAATAGCTAAGCACTTAGCACATGTTGCCCCTGTCATCTGAAGGTTCTATGGAAACCTCAGTCATTCTGTGGCCCCTCATAAGTGTCTGAAAAATTCTGGAAAAGATCTAACTAGGTGATCCAAAGACCTGAAGTCTGAAGTTACTTTTGACAACTACCAGGCTCATCAATGAGAAACAGACATCATCACAACATATGCGGACACTGTATACCCACAACAGCACTAAACCTCATGATACTGCTCACATTATAAAGTGGGAAATGGAGTTAGGAACAATGCTGGTTGAAACAGAAGACAAGCCTAACTTTGGCCCTGTTTTGGTCATTGGACATTTTGTCTTTTAATCCATGACATAAAGTCTTAGAAATAATAATGAAAACAATATTAATATCTACCATGTGCAGACAGTGTTCCAGGTATCATCATATGCACATTTCTCATTGGATGCTCAGGTAGGCAACAATATCTTCATTTTGTTAGGGGAAACTAAAGCCCAGGGTAGTTAAGTCACTTGCTTGATGTCATGCAGCCGGTGAGCGATGATAAGGCAAAGACTCAGCTCAGGTCGGACCTGTTCCAAAGATAGTGCTCTGACAACCACTCTATACCACATCTTGCAACTCAAAAGAAAATCGTGCCTTTGAGAATCAGGCTTAAACCACTGGTAAGCAATCTGGAAAGCACTAAGGATGTGAGGTCAGAGGCCATAGATTAGTCCTGCCTTTTGGAACTGACCAGCTGTGTGACTTTGGGTAAGTCACCGAATCTTTCAGGGCCTCATATTTTATTATAAAAAAATGAAAAGCCAGGTGGGCATGGTGGCTCACGCCTAAAATCCTAGCACTTTGGGAGGCTGAGGCAGGAGGACTGCTTGAGGCCAGGAGTTTAAGACCTGCCTGAGCACCACTGAGACCCCATCTCTACAGAAAACAGAAACAGTAGCTAGGGGTGGTGGTGCACCTGTAGTCTAGCTACTCGGGAGGCTAAGGCAGAAGGATCACTTGAGCCCGGGAGTCTGAGGTTGCAGTGAGCTATGATGACACCTCTGCACTCCAGCCTGGGCGACAGAAAGAGACCCTGTCTCCACAAAAAAAAAAAAAAAAAAAAGGAAAGGCCAAACTTTGTTTCCTTTTATCTCTAAAGTGAAACGACTACATAAACTTTAGACTCTTAGAGCAGTAATCCACCAATCCACATTTGTCTCTCTCTAATCATATTTGTTGCCCAAAAAAAGATGGAGGATTCAAGGGACTGGAACTCTAACTCAGCAATTGTTAGGGTGACATAGCCAAAATAAGAAATAAATAAGAGCGTAGGATAATCCTTTTCCTTTGACAATGCTGCCCTATCAAGTGATTATCCTCTCTAACTACCAAGGTTTTTCAAAAAGTAACATAACACTTGCTATGATCTCTACCACAAAGGTGTTTACTAGTCACCAACTCCATTTGACTCCACTACTGACCAGTGGGTAGCATTCAGCACTACTGACACCCGTTAGTCCCATGTTTGCTGTAACCCTGGACTTCCCTGGCTCTCTGGTTACTGGCTTCATACCTACAATTCTATACACTCCCCAGGTGACTGAGATTGAGAAAATCCTCCACACGAGAGTTTTTCAACTTCAGCATTACTGACATTTGGAGCCGATGATTCTTTGTTGTTAGGGGAATGTCCTGTGCGTCCTACGATGTTTAGCAGCATCACTGGCCTCCATGCACTAGATGACAGTAGTGCCACCCCCATCCCCAATGAGGACAACAGAAAGAGTCTCCAGGCAGTGCTAAATGTCCTATGGTGACAGAATCACTTTCCTTTGAGAACTATTCTGCACCCTCTTCCTTAGCAATTTCGCCCCATCTTTGAAATTCAACTACTATTAATACCTCCATAGGGATGGCTCCTAAGCCTGGATTTTCTCTCCAGGAAACCAGTCTCACAGTTCCTCTTGGCTGATGCATATTTCTATTATCCAAGCCATCAAGCCTGAAACTGAATCCTCCCCCTCCTCATCATTATCATTGCTACCTTCTTTCAGTGCCCTACATATTAGGCACTATTCTAAGCACTCCACCTATAGTACTTCGATTAATCATCATGATGATAGTGAAGGAAATTAAAAATATGTTTACCCCAAAATACGACATTTTGACATTCTGGACCGATTGAAGAAGCTTCAAGGTCTCTCTGACCTTCCTCCACCACCATCACGACTCTACCAAAATTTTTTCTTCTGTCTGAGATCAGCATCTACCTAGGAGGACAATTGTTTTTTTCTTCCCCTCCCTGGATAGAATAGACTCTAAGAAGATAATGTCCAGTCTCCCAGACTCACTTAAATCCCAAAGGGAACTATTTACCAGTTAATCTTTGTTCCCCATCCATTCATCCACCCCAATAATCCTTTATTTATTTATTTTTTTTTTTGAGACAGAGTCTCACTCTCTTGCCCGGGGCGAGTGCTGTGGCATCAGCCTAGCTCACAGCAACCTCAAACTCCTGGGCTCGAGCAATCCTACTGTCTCAGCCTCCCGAGAAGCTGGGACTACAGGCATGTGCCACCATGCCCGGCTAATTTTTTCTATGTATATATATTTTTTAGCTGTCCAATTATTTTCTTTCTATTTTTGGTAGAGACGAGGTCTCGCTCTTGCTCAGGCTGGTCTCGAACTCCTGAGCTCAGGACGATCCGCCCGCCTCGGCCTCCCAGTGTGCTAGGGTTACAGGCGTGAGCCACCGCGCCTGGCCCCAATAATCCTTTATTGCCTCTCTACAGAATTCCTCTTTCTCCATCCATTTTACCAGAAAAGCATATAAACTTCTGAACCCCGTTGGGGAGTTGGATCCTCATTTTCTGGGGGTTCCTATGTATACATATTAAATAAATTTGAAAATTTTATCTTCCAATCTGCTTTAGTGTGTTTAATTCTTCAGCAAAGCTTCTGAGGGCAAAGGAGAACTTTTGCCTTCACCCTCACAATACCATGAGGTAGCTACTATTATACGCATTTGACAGATGAAGAAACTAAAGTAGGGAGGTAAGAAATCTGCCCAAATTGTCACACACATAGTCAGTAGCAGAGTTTGAACCCCCATAGTTTCTGCCTTCTGACCACAATATTATTCTCCTACACCTTCCCTTCAAACGTCGACTTGCTTCTTCTATTCCCCTTAGTGAAATCACAATTTAGGCAGTCCCCTACGCTCCACACTCTGGAGTCAAGTCCAGCAGACAATATGTCTCTTGACTTACTATCTGAAGGGGAAATTATGACACCTTAGCTAAGGGCCTTGCACAAAATGGTAGGCACCACATTCTGACTGAATGTCAGTAGCCATACCACATCTGCCCCTCCATGAGTCTGGCTGTAAAGATGCTCCCCCACATCTATGAAAAGCCCCTTCTTTTCTTTGCATTCCCTTCTCACTACTCTCCACTAAACATCTAGACTCATTCTTCAGTGTTCCATTTTAGCCCCACCTGCCACCCCACCTAGGCCCTTTAACCCAATACCACTCCCCCCTGCACCACTAACTTGTTAAAACAAAATTCTAAGTGACAAAGAGCTTCTGAGTGATTTGAAAAAATTGGTTAGGATCCTGTTCCTACCTTCAACTTGTTCCTAGAAAGCTTTCTCTCCTTTCTCATCTCCACTTGGACCTGAATTCTTGACTTTCTAATCTTCATCTCAAATTCTACTCTTGGTTCCTTTAGACTTAGTGACTCAATGTGGCCGCTGCCCTGGTGTTTAGCCTTAGCTTTCTTTATA